>NTHP01000895.1:189464-218158 GCA_003416845.1 Oplegnathus fasciatus | reverse complement strand
GGGGGTTACAGCACTCTTTATGCTCCATATTTACACCCCTTTCAAATGCACAGACCGACAGATACACAGTCCTGCCCAGAGGTTCTTTGATGCTTGTCGATACCGCTGCGTGATGATGTCATACGGCAGAGAGCAAGGGAGGGAGGCATGATCAAAGGAGAGAGGGAGGGATGAAGACGCAGGAGAGGATATCCAAGACAACAACGGGACAAAGATGGCGACTGCTTCTGCTATGGGACGTCCACTGGCGTCCAGACCTCCGAATCACCAGGAGGAACCCTGGCCGTGCAGCAAGTGCATTCAGTCCCCTTATTCTAACAGGATGACCACCAGCATGACACACTGGAACCACCAAGCCAACCTCAGCCACCACTACCGCCGGGCTAGCACGGTAAGCTCTCCGTCTACCTTAGCCTTTCCTCCGCTGCCGTTAAACCATCAAACCCTCAACGCCCTGATGTCTGGTTACCATCACTCCATCGCAAGTATTTATCATGAGTTGCCATTCTTTCTAATAACACATTTTCTACCCATTTTCTTTCTTTTTCTCAGCCCTTTCATCATGGTCTTTTGGCTGTTAATATAGGCCTCTCTTTGCCATCAAAGGCAGCACATCAATTGCCTTGACTCCCAAGTGTATGTGTGAGGGTGAAAGAGAGAAAGGGAGAGAGGAGAAAAAAGAAGAACACCATGTATCAAAGATCAAGGCACGCTTTCATGCCTGATTTTGGCCCTGGTTGGGTTTTGCTTTCCATCATCTTTCCATCCTCCTTTTTCTCCCTGTTCTAGGGCTGCAGACGCTCTCCGAAACCCCCATCAACGTTTTCTCCCCAACCCTCAGTGGTCCAAATTCCACGTTCGCTGAAAAATGAAATCAGATGCTTTTGTGGGGAAATGGAAGCAAAGACATTTTTTCTGGTTTTCTTTGAGAATATTCTGTAGCTTGCAGGCTACTGGGCCAGAGCTCTGCCCCAATGATGACAATACGTGAAACAATATTTGAATAAGCAGCAGGAGGGCAGCCAGCTAATCCACTGTGGCTAATCCAGTATTGGTGCAGGCCATATTGGTAGCTGGAGTATTCAACCCCATCACAATACACATCAGCAGGACGCCATGGCAGATATACTGACACTCTTACTACAGGCATGGCTGGGAAAGGCCAGCAGATGGATGGATAGGTGGATGGACGGATGGATGGGTGGATGATATAGAGATACACGAATGGACAATTGCATGGATGGATGGAAACACTTGATATTGATACTTTGGTTTCTTTATTTCACACAATGTCTAGTCCTCTTGTGTAACTTAATGGGAGTGTTTTAAGGAAAAGAAAAAACTGAGGGAATTGTAGGATTAAGACAAAAATAGAGGTGATGGACATGAGCTTCAAATGCTCTTCATAGCTCCGTGACCGTGTCTAAATTTATAGTAAACAGGAACACAGACAGACCTGAAATATCAATATCTCCCAACTCACTCTATGTCAAACATAATAAAAGGGTTCACTGTACTAGATTCCCCTTATCCTTTGTTTTGGAGCTTTCATTGCAGCCAAACAAAATACTTGTCTCCAATTAATTTTCTTAAAGAGCAGAGGTCTGTTTCTCTTTCAAGAGGTATATAATGAAGATTTCACTCCCTGTGAGCATCTAAATGGGTCTTTGTGCTGGGAGGCCCCCAAGAGATAAGCCTGTTTCTGACAGGCCTCCGTACAGACGCCCAAATCTGCTGTGGCAGCTGGAACAAAGGGACCCCTGAGCTAGACCAGCACTCTGACAAAAAGCTCCATCTCAGTAGTCTAAGGGGGCTGCCTCAATTTAAGAATTAATAATCCACTTTTTCCTTCACTGGAAATGGTTGTTTTCATCACATACTTGACAATGCTTGGAGAGTAATTCATAGGGCTCTTTGTCTTTTTGTGGAGACTGTGCAAATAGTCCAAACTAGCTAGCAAGGGTCATCAGTTGATGGATCATTCATGTATCATTGACATTGTAATTAATCTGTACTAGCTGCATTGTAGCTAGTGCTGCTAATAATACACATACTTATTAGCTAAAGCAGTCCGCCTCTTATCACAAGACACAGAAAGTGAAAAGAAATGGGTGGGTGATATGGATAAAATCTTCTACCACAGTATATGTACTTTTATTTGCTCATATCAGTGTATTTGGTGTGATATAAAAGATTCTGCTAAGAAACTGTTCATAGTGTTTTTGGTTAATCCAATATAATCAATATTTGAAAAATCAAGGTAATTTATTATGTAAACTGATGCAAAAATTGTTTAAAAGTCCAATATTGGCATGTAATCATTGATTTGTAACACTGCCCACAATTGGCTATTTTCACAAAAGACATTTTGTAGTAAAATCTCAGTTGTGAAAAATAAAATGAATGATTAATGATGGCTGAATTCCATTTAGCTGATTCAGTTTCAGGCTCCTGGTATTGTGCATGCTGGCTCACTGTTAAGACTTACTGGGAAACCTGAATATAATAGAGCCATCATTAATGTTATTAGTGACATCTGTGCTTCTCCTACCATGACAAGTCAAAATGTCTGCTGTGAGAAAGGCCCATGGCCAATACAACCAGAGATATTAAAAGGATAAACACCCCGGTATAAACGGTGTGGCACAATCTCTGAAGGTTGACAAATTTACAGTATATTGTCTCATGGTGAATCAGAATCAGCTCGGTTTTTCGTTGCTCTCAATGTACATACACATAGAAATAGACATACATACATAAAAACAAGGACCACAAGCTCGACAAGGTAAACATAAACATTAAACTACTCTGTGCAGATATAAATATATATATAAAAAAGTATATGCAGTATATACTGTATATACATACATGCATATATATATATATATATAACAATAACATTTGTAGACATATATATTGTCACATTTCACAACCTTAAAATTAACAAACATAATATCACAGATGGTTTAATGCTAAGTAATGCTGCATACAGGAAAAATGTATATCAGAATTCATATAAATCCAACTAAACATATACTGAAAATAAATTTTGAATGTGACTGCTGTTCATTCAAGTTTTTAAAATTCAGCTTTAACTCAAAAGGAAGGTAATCATACTTTATACATTTACTCATTAAAATGAAAGTCTTGTCGTCGCTGTGAGGTCACCAGGCAACCAGTGGAAATCACTGCGCCCGGCCAAGAAATAGTCCAGCACATAAACCCCTGTGAAATCACAACATGTTGTTTTTACCCTTCAGTTTTCGTACGGATTGAATGAGATATAACATTTTAATTAGTGAGCTTTACAGGTGCTGGAACCTTTGTTTGGACAGAGCCAGGCTAGCTGGTTCCCCCGTTTCCAGTCTTTATGCTATGCTAAGCTAATGGTGGTGAGTGGTATCGACTTTCTCTTCTTTTCTCTTCTTCTGCCAATTCTTGGCAAGTAAGCAAATAAGCATATTTCAACATATCGCCCAGCTCTAATAGATAGATAGATAGATAGATAGATAGATAGATAGATAGATAGATGGAGAAAGGGGGAGAGGGAGCATGCGGCCAGGTGTATTAGTGCCCCCCCCCATGTGGTGACCTTTCTTCAGCTAAGAGCACAGACCTCTACAACACTCTCACACACACAGACACACACACATACATAGTCGAGATTCATTATAGATTCATAAGTACCAACATGCCCCCAACCCCTCCTCACCAAGACATCATAAAGGTCAAGTTCATCTTCCTCAGTATGCTCTCTTTGTCTCCCTTCCCTCTCTCCTCATCGTCTCTGGGGGCACTGCAGCAACCATAACAACACCAGCCTGTTGCAGCAGGAACCTGTGTATGCATGTGTGTGTGTGAGTGTGTTGACTGTTGAGGCTATAAGCCAAAGTGATATGAATACATTTCCATAATGAAGCATGTTTAGCTTGGCTGTAAGGTCTGCCAATCAAACACACTGCGAAACATTTCATCAACATTTTCTCAAGCCACCGCTGCAAATAACCCGACAGCCCTGCCTGTCTTCATTACTGCCCGCTGAAAGGCTTCTCAGTGTCACACTGGTTGTCCATTCAAAGACGTCAAAATGGTTTTAGAGATCAGGCTAAAATGAGGGTGAATTTAGTTGCAAAATCAAATACTTCTAAATGAAATCCTCAATATCTTCAGGCAAAACATCAACATGTCCCAACATTTTGGGATGACGACAGGTGCGTTCCGAAGATATTTACACAAAAGAAAATTCTGATACAGAAAATAACTTATAATTTGGATATGAATGAACAAATAGAGGCATTTGTTGTTCTTTTCAGTCAAGGTGAAAAGTCAAATTAGTCCAGAAATATACATTACTTGAGTCTAAATGAGCCTTTAAGACCTTGAGAACACACATTTTAAGCTATATCACGTAATTAAAAAGACCAAAATCCCAGATTATCAATTTTTATGTCACCTTATCAATATTATATTTATATTGTTCTTCTCTGTTTGTACATATGGACTCTGAGGCTGATTTTTAATGTTACAGCTTTTTAAAATATTGCCTAAAAAGAAAAATAATCTAATATATGAGAGCTACAGCACAGATGTGAAAACATATTGAAAGTGCTCAGTTTGATTTGATTTCTTGCTTCCATTTCCCAGATACTTCAGGTTACAATGGAAGAAGTGTCGGTCCAGGAGGGGACAGAGGTGAGGGCAGGTTTCTGGACCTCACCTGAGCCACCTGACCCTGCCTTCACCACATGGGACAGCTAGCCTGAATGGCTCGCAGAAGGCATGGTAAACCGCACATCATGGTTTGATTTAGAGGTCTTCTTAATTCCGCTCAGTTTGAATTTGTGAAATTGAAGAAGTTTCTTATTAAACTGAACAGCAGAGAGACTGACTGTAGTGACAATGTTCCTGAAGCTTGAAGCTGAAGCTTGAAGACTGCCCCTCAGACACTCACGGTGACTTTATTGGGATATTTTTGCTCTTTTGTGACATACATTCAAATCAAAACCATTTGGATGTAACATTCACAGTCAACAGATCCAGCCACTAATTAACTGTCAGTGTACAAACTCCACATTGATTTAATTAATTCAAGTCTGGTGCTCTGATTTACAGTTTCTTGGGAGTGTTTTGTTCGCATTTGTATATTGATTTAACGGTACAAAGTCACTGGAATGTGATGTATGTGAGATTGGACATTACCTTTAACTTGTACTGCTATTATTGATTTTTGCTATCAAAATCAGTGTTTTATTAGTTTATCATAAATTTGTTTAAGCATTGTTATTAGCTGAGATTCAAAGTTCATTCTTGACCTTGGAAACAACAAATCTCTCTACAAGGTCCAGCTGTTGCGCACCAGAACAGCTACTAAATGGACCTGGTGGTGAGCTTGTTTTCTGAATTATTAGAAGTATTTTTCTGTTTCTACACTTCCTACAGGTCTGATTTTACTGTAAGATTTTTACTAAAAAAAATAAAGCACATGAGAATTGATCACGTTAACCACATTTTACATGTTTATCACATGTGGAAGACCATTTCACATGATAAAATCACATATGAGCATGTAAAATGTAAAACATCACATGTGAAAACATCAGCTTCACAGTTAATACACATGTGGAATACTTCACATGTGAAAATATGAATTTCACGTGTTTTTTGTGAAGGGATATGTTTAATCTAGCCTGTTGGTAATATTGAGAGGAAATAAATGAGTGTTAACTGTAGTCTAATCTCTCTCTCTCTTTTTTTTTCTTTCTCTCTCTCTCTCTCTCTCTTTCACACCCTCCCTCTCTCTCTCCCTCACACACACACACACACACACAAACACACACACCCAGCGGTGGCAGCTCGGTGCTCCTGACTGACTGACAGCCCGGCGGAGGCAAGTGACAAGCAGGATGCTCAGGTGTCGTTGGCGGCGTGTTCTCTCTGTCCTGTCAGCCACTCTGCCAGTGGAGGTGGGCTCCGTTCATTGAACACCTGTTCAGAGGTAAGAAAATCCCTCCTGTGTTTTGTCAGTGTTTTCCCCCTGACATGTGTTTGTCTCAGGTTTGTCTCGCAGTCAGAGCGGCTGATTGCCTGGAGCAAAGTGAGCTGTACCTGCTCATGTTGTCTGTGGTGGTGTTCTGTGTCTGGCTCTTTTATTTTTTCAGTTTGAATGCATTCCATTCATCTTTATGGGAATGTGTGGTACAAACAACTTATCATAAATCATGTAATAACTACTAATTAGGGTCTATTTAAGGGCTAGCGTTTGTGTTGCAATTCATTTTATGTTGTGAAAATGTGTAATGACCTGTTGGTGCCGGCGGGGGCGCTGTTGGGCGTAATTTCGCTGCCCGGACATAGAACTGCGACAAGTAGAACTGTTATGATCAATAAACTGTTTGATAGAAACTTTTTAATGCAGTGCCAGTGGTGGAAAGTAACTAAGTACATTTACTCAACTACTGTACTCAAGTACAAATCTGAGGTAGTTTACTTCAATATTTTTATTTTATGCTATGTTATACTTCTACTCCACTACATTTAAATGACAGTTTTAGATTTTACATACAAAACACATGATCAGTTTATAGAATATGAATATACATAATTACACTGTATAAAGTAATTAAAGTAATTTGGACTAACTACAAAAAAGTACTTCATACATGTTAATGCGTCAGTAGTAATTGTTATATGTAATAGTTGTCTGTTGTCAGTACTTTTATGTTTGATGTTGGCATATATTTTGTTGATAATACTTATGTACTTAAGTAAAATGCAGGACTTTTATTTGTAATGGAGTATTTTTACATTGTGGTATTGCTACTTCTACCTACGTAAATTACACTTCATGCACCACTATAAGAGGTTACTATTGGAAGGTTACTATAGGGTTACTATAAGAAGTTAAATACATACCAGTGAAAGTAAGCGCTAACGAATAAACATCAGAGGATTGATAAATGTGTTAAGAACAACAAATAGTAGTCTGCTGGCGGTGTTGAAAATAATTCCTTGAGTATTGCAACCTTTGGATTTACTATTAACACCACTGTTCATACAAGTACTGCATTTCTAATTACACTGTCAATATAATATTACTTACGCTCAGTAAGCTGCAGTGGTGAAAAGCAACTAAGCACATTTACTCAATTATAAAGTACTTTACTTGAGTATCTTAATTTTATGTCATTTCTACCCCACTGCATTTCGGAGGAAATATTGTACTTTTTATTACACTACATTTACTTGACAGCTATAGTTACTAGTTACTTTGCAGATTAATATTTTAAAAACCTACAATCAGTGGTGGAAAGTTACTACGTACATTTACTCAAGTACTGTACTTAAGTACAATTTTGAGGGTACTTATGCTTTACTTGAGTATTTCCATTTAATGCTATTTCATACTTCTACTCAACTACATTTCAGAGGCAAATATTGTACTTTTTACTCCACTATTTTTCTTCGAACAGCTTTAGTTACTAGTTACTTTGCACATTCAGTTTATTAACACAAAATATAAATCAACTAATAAAGTATGATGTAGCTATTATTATAGGCTAAGCTACCCAGCAGTACATAAAGTAAATAAAATTAGCTGCATCTTTACCACCTTTACCGTTAAAGTGATACACACATTAACATATCACCAATTATAAGTCGGTAATATAACATATATATTATTCTGAAATGGGCCATTCTGCATAATGAGTACTTTTACTTTTGGTACTTTAAATGTATTTTGATGCTAATACTTTCATACTCTTACTTAAGTAAGATTTTGAATGCAGGACTTTTACTTGTAGAGAGTATTATTACACTATGGTATTACTACTTTTACTTAAGTAAAAGTACTTCTTCCACCACTGCCTATAATGGGCATCTAAAAGTGTTGTTATATAGTAAATTAAACCACGCAACAGTAAATAAAATAGATGAGCTGTTTACATGTTAATGCATCAGTAATAATAATCCAGTAGTATAATATATAATAATGTAACACACAAAGGAAAATTTGCCTGAATAGTGAGTACTTTTACTCTCATACTTTAAGTACACTTTGCTGATACTGTACTTTTACTTAAGTAAAATTTGAATAAAACACATTGCTACAAGGCTAGCTAGCTGTCTTAGCTTGTTAACATTAGTTGGTTATTTAGAAATATATTTTACTCTACATGGAGTGTTTGTAAATTCTAGTGCTGTTAATTTAACTTTAATAAATAATCTAAATACTTCTTTCACCACTGGTAAACTGGGAGGTCGATGACGCGCTGTGTTTGTCGCTTCTATGCGTCGCAGTTCTATAAACGTGCTACACACCGCACGACGTCGGCGCGCACGCACGTATTCTCTCGCTCTGTATTATTGCTCTGAAAGCAGCCACCATGGGGAGTTGAGGGGACAGTCGACGGGTTATTTTGGTTAATATTTAATATCAGAAAGATATCCCTATGCTGCGTTTTGGAGCACACAGTTCGCGCCAGTATCCCCAATGCAGCGGATCACGGGGATCGGGCTTTCAGAGACGGTAGGACGGACACTTTTGTGGGAAAACACGGGACGTTAAGCTAAGCTAGCCAGCTAACAAGCTAACCAAAACTAGCTAACACACCAAGCTAGCTGGCGCTGCAGCCAGTAGAGTGGAAAACGTGCCCTCGCTTTCTTGTTTTGTTTGATGTTAGATCGGCTGATTTGTTGGCGGTAATCAGGAGGAAACTTGGTGATACTTCTGTGCAAGTTTGCTCGGCACGAATAAATGTTCAAAGTGCGCTTGTGTTGAAGTGTTTTTGCACGCAGGCCCGTCTTGTGTGGTTGTAGAGTTTGTTTCTGTACCCATCCCCCACCGTCTTTGCAGGCCAAGATGAATGAGATTCTCACTTCAAAGCACTGGCATTGGTGGTGGCATTGCTACAAGGCTAGCTGGCTGTCTTAGCTTGTTAACATCAGTTGGTTGTTTAGAAAATGAAGTTTGGCTACGCGAAGTGTGAGCTTTGTTTTGACAACTGTTGGCGCTAGCTTTTGAGCTAGCTGTTAAACAGACGAGTAAAAACTTAATGTTGAACTTCAGCTTGGAAATGTAAGCACACAGCTTTAAATTGTTTTTGGTCAGACTGGAGTCTTGGTTGCATCTAACTGACGGTATTAATAACAGCTAATGCTAACGTGTATTTGTTAGCAAGCTTGCATGCCAAGTTAGCATTCTAGCAATATTTAAAGTTTTTATGATGAGATTCTCCTCATTCTCAACCACACTTGTCTATATCATGCTTTATTCCATTTTATGTGTCTGCTCATCAGATAATTGTGTTAAGAATAGTAGTGGTCTGCCACAGTGAAGGGGTGAGAGATGAGTCAGTCATCTTTATCATCTCAGTGATAATGTTTATCTCTCGCTGCTACAACTAACTGCTTGTCTTGTTCCCATCGCAGGGTGAATTGTTTGCCAGCAAAATCATTGCTACAGGGGAAGGTCTGACCTCTGCCTTGTGCAATCAGAGACATGAGTGTTGTCAGAGAATTACATGGGATTGGGTACAGGGGCGGTGGTGGTGGGGTTGTGGCCTCTCTGAGCGGCCCTACCCACTTTACCGAGGATGCCCCGCGACCCCCAGTTCCTGGTGAGGAGGGATCTGATGTGGACCCCCCAGTCCAGTCAGCCAACACCCGTCCAAACACCCTTTCCCAGACCCTTGGCTATCCCCCGTTGTCCTCATCATCTAAAATGGGGGATCCATCAAGTTACACACCCTCCTCATCGTCTGCGACCCCGCGTCGCCCTGATCTGGACTTGGGATATGAACCTGAGGGCTCGGCTTCGCCAACTCCACCTTACCTGAAGTGGGCAGAGTCGCTTCACTCTCTCCTAGACGACCAGGAAGGCATCCAGCTGTTCCGAAACTTCCTGTGCCAGGAAGGGTGTGCGGACCTTCTTGACTTCTGGTTTGCTTGCTCGGGCTTCAGGAAGACCAGCCAGGAGAAGAGGGCAAAGCTGGCCAAGGCCATCTACAGGAAGTACATTGTAGACGGAAGTGGGATTGTCTCCAGGCAGATCAAAGCAGCCACCAAGAGCTTCATCAGAGACTGTGTGGGAAGGCCGCATCCAGACCCTGCCATGTTTGAACAGGTAATTAAAACACTCATTTAATGTTTGCAAAGGTTCCTAATAAGAGCAATACATGTTGGATTGAAATTTTAGGCTGTTCAGGTATCAGCCAAGGCAAAGCAGCAACCCTGTACAGGCTGGCAGGACACAGCAACCTAAATTGAATTGTGCCTATTGGCAAGATAATGCACAACACCCAACTTTTTTCTCACAACTTTAATCACTTCTCCCCAGTACACCATTGGGGGCTAAGTTTTTTGGCCTGTGCTTATAAAGGCATCATAGTTCAGCTGTATGTTTACTTCTAGATTTGAGGAACTTTACAGCCACGTCTGCTTCCATTACAACTGGTGTAGCGGGCCTTTTAACAGGCCAGAAGTTGCATTTCATTTGTAGTATAGAGAGTATGTTTGTCTATGTATTAATTTTCTGTGGAAGATTAATCATATTGATTGGAAGATTAATCATATTTACAGTCAGAATAAATGCTGCACAACAGTTGTTGCAGGCTTAAGGCTTATGACTGGCCTGTCAGCAACATTCAGGGCTGCTTCACTGAAGAGACTTTTTAGGGGTCAGGAACTATGGCCCAAGAACTAAAACTGGACCTGCGTTCCTGTAGTCGAAATGTAGTTATAGAACCTGAGTACTAGTATTTAAATAGTATTTTAAAATATGTGACAAAGAAAAGGATGCAACTATAGTTGCACACATGTCACTGAGAGCGCAGTTTATGTGTTTTCTTGTGTCTTTATGCTCTGGTAAGTAAACCACAACAAAGTACCAAATCAGTGTTAGTGTTAGTGTTAAAAAGTGTTAGTTTCAGGTTGGTTTTCGCCCACCCGTGCCCTCTTTTGACCTTGATCTCCTCCATTCTTTCTGTCTTCATTGCTCTCTTTTGATACGACGTGGGTCTACTGAATGTGTGTTCAGACCACGTACACATGAGACTTCTATCACAGGTCTTGTTAACAGACACTTGAGTCTCCAACTGTAGTTCCTCACACATCACTGCTAAACAACAAAATTACACATAATGAGATTACATAATTACCATAATGAACCAAATGAGGCTGGTTTCAGTTTTAGTTTTCTCTGCAGCCAACCTTTTCCTGCGCTCTCTCTCTCTCTTTCTTTTCTGTTGTTTTCTGCTGTTTTTAGAGGTTTCTCGGAGTTAGTTAAATGTTTTTTAAACGTCAGTAAATTAAATTTCCATCCCTAATTTAAGCACAGGTTCACAAAAGCCAAGATCTGTCCTAAAATGTCACAAAACCACATCGAGTGATGCACATTGACCCACTGACCTTTGTGTGGGCATAACGTGCATCTCTGTGTCAGTCTGGATTCAGTATTAAACCTGCTACTTAGCCAGTTACATAAATGTGGGTTTAACTGTGTTGTTTTGTAGGTCTGGAATGGGTCTTAGTTTTCTATAGAAACCTGTAGTGGTCTGATCATAGTAACATGTTCACATTTATATTCAAAAGATGAGCAGTGTTGGAATTGTGTTCAGCCTAAGTCAAGAGGAAAGTTGCGAGCCGAGAGCCAGGTCAAAACCTTTCAGACCATCAGTCTTTGCTTCAGTCTGAAAAGAATATGTGTCATCGATGAGTAGGTGGACTTAATTATGTGATTAGAAATTGTGTGAAATGTAGGCAACATCTTTAGGCATCATTTAGTCCAGATATGTGACCACTGTTTTTGTTTGCCCCAGGCCCAGACAGAGATCCAGGCCATGATGGAGGAGAACACCTACCCTTTGTTTCTTAAGTCGGATCTGTACCTGGAGTACACGCGGACAGGAGGAGAGAGCCCCAAGCCCAACCCCAGTGATCAGAGTCCTTCGTCGGGTCCAGCCAAGCCTGTGCCTGGGTACCTACCCACACTCGCTGAGGATGAGGAGTGGAGGTGAGATGATGTCATATATTGCACGGGATCCATTCCTGGTCATCTCTAATAATTAAACAATAAATTAATAAACAGGCTTTTCTCAATTGCTCTGTGCAACATTAACAGACCTTGGAAACACCCTAATAGCTTCATGTTTCTGATGTTTGACTCACGGATCTAATTTAATCTGATCTTAGGTGTGGAGGAGGAGGAGTGAGGGAGGTGGAGGAAGAGAAAGATGAGGAGGAGTGTGGAGACACACCAGCTGGTAGGCTGACTCACAGCCTGCTGATGCAGACAGCACCGCAGAGAGCCTCAACCAACAGGAGGAGGCAGGACAGCAGGGAGTACAGGTGTGTGTGTGTGTGTGTGTGTGTGTGTGTGTGTGTGTGTGTGTGTGTGTGTCTTAAGGTTCTTGGTTTCAAGACTGTGATGTCTTCCAGTTTGTTATTTCCCATCACAGTGTGTTATTGAAATATTTTAGATATTGGTATCGGATCATTTCCACGGTCATTTAGCCAACATTGGTAATGGTACCAATATTATATTTAATTTTTAAGACCATAATGTCTACTGTATACTGGTTACGCAATTTACAGTAATAGTGAATTTTGGTGCAAATGCAACGGTCTCCAAACACAGCTCCATTTGCAAATCTGTTAATATCCATTGCTTTTTACTTTATTTGGCTTTTCCCTATATAGTACATACTATATCAAACTGAACAAAAATATACAAGTACATTTCATCATAGGAAAAGTCTGATTCTTTACTCTAACCCTTTTTTATCAACTTGTACAGTGGTTGGCTTGTTACACTTATTTTGAAGCTTAAATGTATTGTTTTCTGTATAAAATTTCATTGCTCTCTGTTACTATGTTCTTTTGTGTGAAAATGACATAAATATTATCTGAATATTAAAGAAAAAGTTAAACTAGCAAGAAACCAAAACTGCTGAGTTGGAATCAACCGAACATGATAAGTCCTGAGACAGAAGTCTGGGTCATAGAAATGTGTGTTTAATGTTTTAATCCACGGATTACTCCTAGCTTTATGCTGACCCTTGCCTGTGTGTTCGTGACCGTGTACATGTATCAACATTTGCATGTGAGCTCACTGCATTATAATCTCTCTACTCATCCTCAGACCATGGCGGGAGCCGGTAAACCCATACTACGCTAACATGGGCTACGCTCGCGCTCCAGCCACCAGTGCCAATGACAGTGAGCAGCAGAGCATGTCGAGTGATGCAGACACACTGTCACTGACCGACAGCAGTGTGTGAGTACTGGCAGATGAACCCAGAATTACTGCATATATTTATTCATTCATTCATTCGGTTATTACATTTAAACATGTTTAATGGCACCATTGCTTTTCCGAATGAATGAGCTGTTAAGATCTGTGTTTGATTGTTGTTTATCTGTGTCTTTGTGTGCAGAGATGGTATTCCTCCATACAGATATCGGAAGCAGCATCGTAAAGAGATGCATGAAAGTGCCAAAGCCAATGGACGTGTGCCCCTACCTCATATACCTGTGAGTTATACAGACGCAACTCATTTAGCACCATATCAGAATTCACAGCTGTATTCATTTATGTATGTATGTATGTATTCAGTCGTTAATGATACCATGAACCCTGGTAACCTAATTCAAATATCAGCTGGAATTTGTTTATCAACATGCTGTTGCAGCTTTAATTATTTATGTAGAAGACAACAACAAATAGCTGGAGGGTGGGTTACCTCATCACACAAGTTTGTGTTATATTGATGTTGAGATACTGAGACAAATAAACAATTATGATCTTTCACATTACACATTTTCCTGCTTACATTTGTTAATAATTTACTTGTACTAATTTACTAAAATGGCATGTGACTTTTAGCAGCAAATGTGTATGACAATTTGTGGCATGTAATTTTTGTGCTTGTTTCTATATGCAGCGCACGTACCGCATGCCAAAGGACATCCACGTAGAGCCTGAGAGGTTTGCAGCGGAGCTCATCAGCAGGCTGGAAACGGTTCTCAGAGAGAGAGAGGCTCAGGAAAGACTCGAAGAGAGGCTGAAGAGAGTACGACTGGTGAGTGTATGAATGTGTGTGTGTGTGTGTGTGTGCTCCTTATGTTGTTGTTCTGACACTGTGAGTTAAGCTGTAATTCATTCCAGTTATTCACACAGTGTTGATTTTGTCGTTTCCTCAGAAAACGTGGTGAATTATGAGTGAAGTTCACAGTTTATCTTTTAAGTAATGAGAAACTGAGTGGTGTGGTCGGTAAATCGGCTCACACTGAGTTCAGCAGCCACGCCGGAGAGGCACAGGCAGGTTTATTCAAAAAGCAGGGACAACAACCACATGACAAAAGACAGTGATATTCAAAATGACCTTCCCTCCTGCAAAAGTCCAACATTCAGCCGAAACTAGAAACTCAAGAGTCAGCCTGGAAAATTCTGATTCAGGTGCAGTCCTAATTGTAAAACTAAAAATTTGTATTTTAGTCATGTTGTGCTGCCAAAATGATTTTTGTCCACCAAAACCGTTTATGCGCATAATTTAAAAAGAATGGCTTCTGTACTTTTGCTGTTGTGCTTCTAGATCTGTTGATATTTTCTGTCTAAACACACTTGGACTACAGTTCCATCATTACCAGTTCACATTTGCATACGGTGTCACCTTACGACAAGCTGGATACACTGAGAACAAAAGCTAAATGGGGTTATGGATCCACCAGCAGGGCTACATGGTGGAAATCAGGGAATTTTGAAAATGTCATATGCACATAGTAATTGGTGCATACAGTTTGATATATAATTCTGTCAAAATAATAAATGTTACCGTGTTAATTGTTTTTCCTCCCTGGGGGGGAAAAGTCTGAAAAATCGGTGTTTACTTAAAATTGCACAAAATCACATACACACAGCGTGTTCAGCCAGATTAACTACGAGCTGTTAAACTGTCACAGTGATGTTTAATGAAGTCTCTTCATTTTTTAATAAGAAATTACCAAATAGATTGCATCATTTGTCTGAAATGTACTAACGCGTACAAGTTCACTCACAGTTCTTGTCTTTGTGTGTACATCCTGGTTTATACACTGTGCATGTCCTTCTCCCAACAGGAAGAAGAGGGGGACGATGCTGACATCTCCGTGACAACCTCCATGTCTTCTCATAGCATACCACTCCCCCTCCCCTCATTTCCACCTCTCTACGGCGCCCGTTATTCAGAGACCACTGCTAACACGGCAACAGTCGCCACTTACGGCGGCCTGGTTGCCATGGAGGATTCCCACGACGACGACCCGGAATCAATTTTGGATGAGCACGTACAGCGCGTGATGAAGACGCCGGGCTGCCAGTCGCCGGGGGCAACCAACAGCACCTTAGGAGGAGGGGGTCGACACACTCCTCCCAAATCATCGCGCTCACCTGACGGGGGGATCGGCCCGCCTCACTACCCCCCACACCGAGGGGGAGGGCACAGTCTGCCTGCTGCTGGGGTCAAAGGTAAGAAGCTGTGGAGGGGAAGGGGGGAAGGGGAGAGGGGGTGAAAGATTGGAGAGACTGAACTCCCAAACACACTGGCAGACTTCATCCCATGATTGGCACATCCTGACTATTGTATCTTAACTCCTTGTCTTGTCAGATCATAGCACATCATCTTCTGTGTTCTTCTAGCTGTCACATTTAACAAGGTATCTATATTTTTCTTGTTGTGAACAAATCCCATGAAAAGACCCATCAACGCATGATTCCATCTTTATTTTCCAACTTCCCTGCCCCTGTCTGTGGCACTTAGTCCCACTGCTCCCTACTGCAGACGTAAATCTTTAAAAACAGGTCACAGATGTATAGTTTCATATTTTAAAAAGGCTCAGTAATTTTAGCTGAAACTTCGCTCAAACAGGAGGAAATGGTGCTTGTTGGGGACTATTTTCAATGGCGGATGAATATACATTTGATGCTCTAGTGAATATTTAAAACAGCAGGACAGCATGCATGCCGTATCAGGCTCTGGACAATACTTATTAGTAGGATCAAGTCATTGCTGGTTTTGGTCTTTTCATGGGATTCGTTGACTGTGAGAAAATTATAGAATATCACCAGGCTTGTACTCGTAAGTAGACTTTATAAAGATTATATTAAAACATTTCCTGGTTAGCCACAACTGCAGAGATTGTCTCTTCAGGTGTGGAGTCCTGTGAGACGACACAAAAGAAATAGTCCTTTATATTATGCTTCAAATGCTGTGGGGGCATTTGTCACATGCCAGCGCAGGCGCCAAATGAAGCTGCAGCAGTAGTGTGTTGTAGACTTGAGTTTAGAATGTATTGAAGAGAGGTTAGTGTGTCACTAATAAGCCTCGCTGTGATGTCTCTCTCAGGTATGCATCACCACAAGCAGCTGTATCACCACAGAGGAAGAGAAGGGCAGGAGGAGGCGGGCTCTAGGTCTCAGGCCAACTTCCTGTGGAACGGAGACCCAGCCAACCAGTACGCAGGGAGAAGTCGTAACTACGCTGACGGGGCCGGAGCCAGCACGCTGGAGGGCATGGGTTACAGGTAGGCTGACATTTGCGAGTCTGCAGCCAACTGTATGTGCTGTCTTTTATTCAGATGACCTCAACTGGTATGTGTGTGTGTGTGTTACCTGTTCGTTCTGCAGTAGTAAAGGCAGCACGTTATCACGGCGAGGTTGTAAGAAGACATCAGAGACATCGGGCAAAGGTGATGAGAGTGGGCGTGGCCTGGAGACCCAGGTGCCACTGGAGGATCTGGAGAGAAACCAGAAGATCCTGCAGTGGATGATGGAAGGAGACCGACAAAGGAAGAGCTCACATGGGTGAGTAACACTGCGTGTATTACTCGTGATTGATAGAAAAATGCGATTTCTCATGATTAATACTGTAAGATATTTTTACACATGAATTGAATTCATGTTTGTCATTTGTATTTAAATATTTTATTAATTGAGATTGTGATGATTTACCAGTTCAAACTGGTTAATCCGTTTAGCTCTATTTTGGTCTCCATCTCCTGAGGGAAATATCTGGCTCTTTAGCCACTAAATGCTCCACTATGTTCACCAGCCAGATGCTAACTTTGTCTGTCTGCCGTTTGATGCTGGATATGTAGTGTGCAGTGGGTTTGTTTAGAGCTTTTTTGCTGGAACAGTTACGCTATAAGGGCGCTGAGAGTGAAAACCAAAACACTAAAGTTGCTGACCAGAAAACCAAAACAATGAGCTTGATAGATGCTATATGCCCTGAAGAGCTTAGAGGAACTTTCTGTGAGTTCATCACTAAGACCCCTTTCGCATTATTCATAGTCATTGGATCCATTGTTAATAGCAACATATCGACATAAAATTGTGTTTTTCTTGCATTTTTCAAACGAGAATCTATTTGATAAGGCTCTCCTAGGCTCTGCCATCATCTCACAAAAAATGCACACACACGTTAAACCACACAAAAAAAAAAATTAAATCAATATAGTCTTTATGCACAATGCTGTGTCCACCATATGTTATCAGTTAAATTTCCTTCAAAAAGTGAGTGGAATCATATGAATCCAGCTGCATGACAAATTGTTCTAGATGCTTTGGTTCCTTGACTGTTTGTAGAGCTGTAAATTTGCTGTCCTCTTTATATTTTTTAGTCAAGTCCTTTGACATTCCTCGTTTCTTCCTCCCTGTTGTTTCTCTAGTGGCAGCACCAGTAGCTCCAGGAGGACGGGAACCAGCTGCGAGTCACCACGTCCGACTTCAGTGGAGCGACCCGGAGCTGTGCACCCCTGGGTCTCTGCCCAGCTGCGGAACAACCCCTCTTCAGTATCCCCCGCCATCCCCGGTTCAACGTCCACCCAGGTCCAGCCCTCGCACCCTTTCATCCAGGACCCAGCTATGCCCCCCAACCCGGCTCCCAACCCCCTCACCCAGCTGGAGGAGGCTAGGAGGAGGCTGGAGGAGGAGAGGAGGAGGAACGCACTACAGCAGGCCAAGCAGAGGTAGGTGTTAAGTCAGTTTTATTTGTATAGCCCAAAATCCTTTATATTTGCCTCAGAGGGCTTTAACTCGTGTCTGTGTCTTCATGTATTCTTAAGTGTTTTGACATGGATCTTGCTCTCTCTAAGGCATAAGTCTGGTAAGCGGCAAGTGTGTGAGAACATGACGGTCGCTTACTACTTTTGTGGAGAGCCAATCCCGTACCGAACATCAGTCAAAGGCCGAGTGGTGACTTTGGGCCAGTTCAAGGAGCTGCTTACCAAAAAGGGCCATTACAGGTGAGAACATCTGATGCATATTTTTTTAAATATATAGCGTGGGTAGTTAAAGGAACCATTTTTGTCACTTTTTGCCTCTGAATTAATCGAGCACATCTGTTCTTTTGTGTGTGTGTGTAGGTTCTACTTTAAGAAAGTGAGCGACGAGTTTGACTGCGGTGTCGTGTTCGAGGAGGTTCGTGACGATGACGCCATCTTGCCTATCTTCGAGGAGAAGATCATCGGGAAGGTGGAGAAGGTTGACTGAAATTTGGGAACAGGAAGATGACACAGAATTGCAAAAAGATCATTTGGAGGGGGAAAAAAAGGAGATGGGAAAAGAACATTGGGGTCGGATAGAAATTCAGCCGTAAGAAAACGAACGAAAGAAAGTAGAAAGATGGAAGGAGCGATGTGTGACAGAAGGGAGATGGCGCTGCATGGTAGAAGCTCGAGTATTAAGGAGGTGGTTAGTTTTATGGAATATCTGGATATCTGCGTCATGCCTGGATCAAACCCACATACAGTGAAGAAGCTTGGCCAGATGAAACGGGGAGCGGAGGAAAGGAACATAAATTATTTCACCTGTCTTGTCTCCACTGTGGATATTCGAGGAGCGCTGTTAAAATCTGATGTCTGACCAGTCTTCCACTTCCACTGCGATGGGTGGAAAAGGGTGAGGGGACTGCTGGAAGGAGAGAGGATAAAGTAGTCTTCCACTTCTGCTCTGGAGGAGTCTGTCCTCCGCAGACCATTACGATGCTGCTACATTACCACGGAAACTCTTCAATCGGTGCTCGGGACAGTAAAGAAAGCGGCTTTGTTCCATTCGGGAGTCTCGCTGCCTTTTGCTGTCTCTGTTCCTCATCAGCTGGTGACCAGGGGAGAGGATAGAGGATTTTGGGGGAGTGGAACTTTAGCCTGCTTCTCCTCTCGTTAACTTCATAGCCTCAAAACAGAAACTTTCTCACCCTTGATTCCTAGATGTCATGTAGTGATCTCTCACATCAACATGTTCAGACAACAGTTCTCCACACAACTTGTTTACCAAAGCTACATATTTTTGATAAGACAAGTATCCTAGCTACTTGTTTCATTTTATTTGAATTGTGTATGTACAAGGCAGGTACTATTACTTATTAATGCAGCCTAATTTCGTTATATCTCAACTTAATGTTGTATTATTGTGTATGTTTTGAAGCTAGTTCATTAGTCATTTCAGGGCAGCCATTTTGTTTGTTTTTTCCCCTCTATAACACATCCCTGCACCTCAATTCTGTACTGTTTACCTTTTTAAATGTGCAGTTCTGTTCTCCTGCGCAATGGATTTTAATTATAGGATTGTTTTTTGTTTTTTTTCCACCCTCAAAACTTCTCATGAAAAACAAGAGCGCACACTACAGGTGTGCCATCTTTGACCACAGTATCTGTTGTTTTTAACAGGTCACACTGTCACCTCATGTATGTCATATTTCTCTGCTACACTGAGAGCCTGTGTACGTAACTCCGAACTCAGTCTAGGTGCCTGCCTGCCTGGCCAGTGCCATTACTATCCGCAATGCTTACTCTGAAGCGTGTTGGTGAGTGTGAAAGCCTGTGTCGTGTATGCCTGAACTCAGCCAAAGAGCATATCGTGCGTCCCGTATGCCTACATGCGTGTGTCTGTGCAGTCCAAGTCCACGAGTATCAAATGTATTTTTCTCATCATGAGCAGACGGGAATCTTCTTCCTCTTGTAGATTCCTAAACTTCAAACGTTGTAGCTTAACACTGAGTTTAAAATCTGCAGTTTATCTCAAAAGAATAGTTTAACATTTTGGGAAATGCGCTCATTTGCTTTGCTCTCTTGGAGAGTCGGGTGAGAAAATTGATACCACTCTCTTGTCTGTACAGGAAATATAAAGCTACAGCCAGCAGTTGGTTAGCTTGAGACTAGATACAGTAAACTGGCTATTGTACGTACGGATTAAACAAACTAGGGCTATAACTACTGATTATTTTTATTTTCAATTAATCTGCCAATTATGTTCTAAATTTATCGATTGGTCTATAAAATGACAGCTTCCTAAAGCCCAAGATGATAAAAATTGTCCAACCAACATTCAAAACTTAAAAGATTTTCGGTTTACTGTCAAATGAGACAATAATGAGCAAATTTGCATGATTTAGAAACTGGAACTAGAGAGTGTTGGACATTTCTGCTTGAAAAATGATTTTAATCGATTACCAGAATTGTTACCAGTTGCTTTTCTGTCAGTTGCCTGAGCAGTTAATTTAAGTTTTATCTCTAAAACAAACTAGATATAATATGTTAACTGGTGAGCCTTAAAGGTGCTGGTAGGTGGGTTTTGTTCCCTTGGACAGAGCCAGGCTAGTCATTTCCCTCTGTTTCCAGTCTTTATGCTAAGCTAAGCTAACTGTCTGCTGGCTGTAGCTTCATTTTTATCGCACAGACATGAGAGTGGTATCAATCTCAGCAAGAGAGCAAATAAGCGTATTTTCCAGAATGTCAAACTGTTCCTTCAAACCTCTCACATCAGTACAGTACTGCAGAAAGGCCTGGAGGCCACTATCATGTAAAGCACCGTGCAGACAGTGCACTGATCACACACCAGCTATGTAAGCTGAATGTAATTTGACTTTTTTTAAACTTTTACCCGCTATGTCCTCAAAGGAAAACCCTTCATTGGACACGTCATTGTGTCTGCCTTCAGTATTGATCTCAAACTGTTGGCCTGATTGAGTGTTTTGTGTTATCTTATGCTGGTAGTTAACTGAATGTGTCCATCAGACAAAGAGGTCCTACCGTACGTCTTGCAGGAATGTCGAATACAATTTTGTCCTGGGTTTCTGCCCAGTAAGGGAAACGTAGGATCGGAAAACATATTTGTCCTTACTTCAACCCATTATGCCTTCAATATGAAATTTAAAATTTAGATATGTATTTGTTTATAAAAAAAAATGTAATTTTAATAATCACCAAGCATGTTCTTTATAAGGAATGTTTTCCTGATGAGTTGAATTATCTATTTTGTTTTAATGTTTATGTGCAAACTGCTATGGCCCTCTGATATATTTTATCTGTTTTGTTAGAACGCCCAGGGACAGTTGAATGACAACATTTGTTGTTTCTTGTGATTATGATTCGATGGACAAAACAAACAACCGCGTCTGTTGTGTTGTCAATTTGTGTGAAACACAGTGCCTTTATCATGTTATCTTGCGAAATGTCTTTATTGAACCAATCCATGCTTTTAATGTAAGTTTTTATTTTCAGTCAGTCCCGTTGTATTTTCTAGCTGCAGTCATGCTTGCTCACTTCTGTTCGGATAGATCCTCTGCTGTAAATATGTACATTATCATTTCATATGTGTCTTCAGACCTGCACCACATGTCCATGGTGTTTCTGTTTTTCAAAGGTAAACGCCAAGATGTCACTGTGCTGGTTCCACTTGTACATTTCTTTTAAAAAGGTACTTCATAATAAAGATGTTGAATAAACATTTCCTCTCCTTTTATTGTTCAGTTATCATCCTCTGCGTTCATACTTTACTCACCCAAACACTGAATACTGCTCATGCCTTTGAACCCTCTCTTTTTGCCATAAAGTTTTTTAAAACACCATAGGTCTTTTTTACAGCAGATATTCTGACTTGTCATAGTAGGAAAACCACAAGTGTTACTAATAACACTAACAACAGCTCTGTTCCACTTAAATGCACCAGTCTGCAGAACACCAGGACCCTGACACTGAAGCAGCTAAATGGAATTCAGCCATCATTAATTTTATTATTTACACCTGTCTAAAGGTCTATTCATTGTGTTGTTAAAGGTTAAAGTATTTTAAAGTATCCATAAATACTCTTGTACATGGTCAGGATCAGTGTTAGAGTTAATTTACTCAGGTACTGTGTTTAAGTGCAGTTTAGAGGTTCTTGTACTAAAGTATTTCTATTTTCTGCTGCTTACAACTTTACTTAATTACAATTCAGATAAATGTCGATGAATATTGTACTTTTTACTCTGTTACGCTAAAATGGCAGCTATAGTTACTAGTTACTTTGTAGATGGATATTTCCTAAAACAAACATAGGATCATTTTATAAAATGGTATGCATTTTTGTAGATTAAACCACTCAGTAATATACTGTATATAAAGTAGTTAAAATGGCTCCAGATTGACAAACTCCATGCATTTACATGTAACATTAAAATGCTACATGTTAGTGCTTAATTATTTGACTATTACTACGTAGTAGTGATGACTTAGTAACGAGTACTTTAACTTTTGATACTTTCAGTGTTTTTTTCTGTTAATACTAACGTACCTTTACTTAATTAGAAGGCAGGATTTTTACTGGCTGGCTTTTACTCTACCTTCATAATGTGGTGTTGCTACTTTTACTGAAGGATCTGAATATTTCCCACCACTGATCAGGATGCATGCTGATGGATGTGAATCTGAATGTCATTAGACAATAGTTATTGACATTTTTACCTGTAATGCATTAAAACCTATTTACCTATAAATGTACTTTGGGAGGGCCTTGAAAATACTTTTCCTTTTCCTCTTAGTGTTCCCAGTATTTTCATGTAAAAATGATACGTTTCAGTTAAAAGGGCTGATGGTTTTGAGAAAAACAATCCCAATTTAAGGTCCACTTAATAGCTTTTTCCTGAGCTTTCACCTGTAACACACTGTCTTCATCAGCAGATTGATTTAACTCAGTTGTCATGGAGATGGTTCCGCTCATAACCGACATTGCCATGACCTCGTCATCTCCATCTTGTCAATAGATTAATCTCCATGACAACTGTGCAAACTCCATCCACTGACAAAGACCAAAAGATACAGTTGAAAGCTCTGGAAAAAGCTAGTAAGTAGATCTTGAGTTGTTGTTTTTTTTCACTACTATCTCAGAGGTACAGAATTAACTCTCAGATATGACGAATATGTTGTTTTTTCGATGTGCAGTACTGTATAGTTTTAAGGGAAAACAGCCTTTTAATTTAAAGGCTGTTAATTGTATTGTAATTACAATAAATATCTAAACACTATAAAAATATTTATGTAATAAGACATTGTATTAAAACAATTACTCAGCAATTACTATTGTCTACTAATTGTTGAGTAAAATTAAAAACTGTATTTAAATGAATTGTCAGATGGTTATATGGCCATATATGACCTCTCTGCTCTCTGGTTACATTTAAATATAGTCCTGTCAGGTCACAGGACATTTTAACATTAATTGTACCTCTTGTTCACACTGAACTTGGAAAAAGTGGGTTTCAATACTATGCTGCATACAAAAAAATGTGAGGTTACACTCTTTTATTTCACTTGAACATTTTAAAAGGTCGTACTTATGTGTTTGCAGTCACACTTGTAAACGCTTTTCTTAATTGTGAAAATGTATAATGTGTGTCTGTGAATTATCTGTGCGTCTATCTATGTTTAAACTCTATTATGTTTATTATTTCGTACACAGATCCGTCTTGAAAAAAAGATCCCGATCTCAATTAGACTACCTCCTTCAGACTTACACCCCCTCTCGCTCCCTACGGTCTTCATCAGCAGGTGTACTGGCACTACCAGCCATCAACCTCAGCACAATGGGTGCCAGGACCTCCTCCTATGCTGCACCCAAACTGGAACCACCTCCCTCACATCCACATGCTGGACTCCTTTACAGAATTCAAAACTGCTCTTAAAACTCATCTTTTTAAACCAGCTTACTCACTTTAATTCCACCAACTGCACCGTATTTTATGGATTTTTGACTTATTACTGAGCTATGCTCTGTTGCTTATTGCATGTCTTACTGTTGATTGTATTGATGTTTTATTACTGGTGCTTTGCCGTTTATTGTGTTGTTTATTGTATGTTATTATATGATGTAAGGTGACCTTGAGTGCCATGAAAGGCACCTTTAAATAAAATGTATTATTATTTATTATTGTATTATTATTTATTATTATTATTATTATTATTACCTGTTTAAATAAACAATTATATATTATATAATTATAATTATAAACCATTTATTATGTAGAGGATATACCGTAGACACTGGAGAAAAGTAGCTGGTACATAGTAATTACATATTATTATAATTACATATTATTAATTACATTCTTCAGTAATTGTACTGCAAAGCCAATATTTTTTAAATCAAATATTTTTTGTCAAATATTATTTTTGTGGCAAGCATATACAGTTGTCTTTAATTTCAATGTTAGGTGGGTACCTTTTATAAGCCTTCAGGGTTTTTTTCATCCCACCTGTGCATTTTTCTTATGTTATGTATACTTCTTTCTCTTTTTATTCATATCATTATATGCACAAATAAAGAAAAAATAATATGTGTGTGACTAAAATGATGTTTAAAACAATAAAATAATCTCTCTAAACGCAGCCATGGAGATGAATCAGAAACTGTACTTGAGCGCCACCTGGTGGGATTTCCCGAAATGACGCGAGTACAACGTGAGGTCAGAGTTGAAATATGACGCAATCACGCACACAGAAACACACTAGTTTGAGAAGGTAGTTGGAGGACGCATTTTGCAAACAAGTTTGTCTTAATTTCTTAATTAATTAACGCAGTTTTGTGTCCTAAAAGAACGCGAATAATCCGCCTTTAACTTCTCTTTAATTTATGAGCGACCACACGAGCTGCTGGCTCTCTGTTGTTGAGCTAACGTTAGCATGTTAGCTAGCTGACTGACAGCCCGCTCGGTGCCATGCTATGGATCCTCTCAGTATAGTTGCGGATGAAGTGGCTTTGGAGGGACTGGACGGAATAACTCTTCCCTGTCTGTGGATCCGACTGGAAGACAGACAGCCCAAGTTTCCCCTCAAGCTCGACGACTGCACCAAGGAGCTGGTCTGGAGGTCTCTCATCAGCAACACCGACCTGAAGTTCTTTCAGCTCCCGCAGGAGAGAGAGGATGTGCTGCTGTGTGACAGGTGACTCTCTCCCTCTCATCAGGAAACTCTCAGTTCAACAATATTTATAATAAAATAATTAAATGCTGTTTTCCTCACGTACCCCTGATCAATATCCTGGTTATTCAAGACAATCCACAGACCACACTGTAAACATTTTACTGGGACTATTTTCTCTCAGTTGTTAGTTTATGAGGTCCACTCAGATAAAACACAAACCCCTACAATAAGTCATAACTTAATTAAGGGTATAATCTGTATCAGTGTGTTGATTCAACTTTATGGTCATTGTGGAGGCTGCAGTCAGTGGTTAGGGTTATTTCAAATTTGAGGTATCTGTACTTTACTTGAGTATTTTCATTTCAGGACACTTCTACTTCTACTTCACTACATTTCAGACAGCATTATTGTAGTGCACGACAGCTATAGTTACTTTACAAAACATAAGAAGAACTTTTAAAACATGATGCATTGTAAAAATTAAACTGCCCAATAGTATATGAAAATTGAGCTTAAACGATCAGTCAAATAAGCAGTTAGTTCGATTAATCAGTTATCATAAAAATAAATCAGTGATTGTTTTGATGACTGATTAATCGTTAAAGTCAGTTTTCATGTAAAAATGCCTGAAACTTTTCATGGTTTCAGCTTCTTAAACGTGACAATTTGTTACTTTTCTTCGTCTTAAATGGCAGTAAAAAGAATCATTTTGAGGTTTGGATGACATTTGAAGGCATCACTTTGAGCTCTGCTTAATTGTGACTATAATATAAAATAAGTGGATTGTTGTAGAAAATAAACAGGAGATTAATCCATAATGAAAATAATCATTTGTTGTAGTCTGAATGAAAATAAGCTCAACCAACTACAAGAGAAAAATGCTGCTTAAACAGTAATGCATGAGTAATGATAATCTAATAATATACTATATATTGGTGTGTGTGTGTGTGTATGTATATATATATATATATATATATATATTTATATATATATATATAATATAGTATAGTATAGTAGTATTTTTGTGGTAATACTTTTGTACTTTTACTGAAACTTACTTGTAATGGAGTTATTTTACAGACTGTTTTGCCAAAAGTATGTGGACATACCCTTGTATCCTTGGTTTGTTGGGAAATGGGAAAGGACTTGAAAGATTTAGTATTATATTTCCATAAATAAATAAAGTGGGAAGCCTTCCCAAAAGAGTTTTTTTGATTGTTTGTTGTAACCAAAAACGATATGATATAAACTACCATTATTCATAAACTTTGCACATTTGAGTGTGGGAAAGTGTTTGTTATATATAGTAATATATATAGAGAGTATTTTTCTCCATTCAGTTGAAGCTTAAGAAAAATATGACCTACTTTATAGGATATTTTGTATATTCCATGTGGCTCTTTAGTTTGGATGCCCTCACTTAGATTCTGTGTTTGCATGCATGTGTGTGTTTTCAGGTTTAAAGACATCGACCCAGAAACAGGCATCGAAACAACACAAAGGTTTTCTGACACGCGGAAAGACGCCTACCCGGTCCATATTATTCTAGAAAACAAGGATGGGATACAGGGCTCGTGTGCTCTCTTCAAACAGAGGACAGACGTCACTAAGCATGTCCGCTCCAAGTCCCTCACCCCATTGGTCGACTTGCAGGAGGCTTTGGAAAGGTTTGTGGAGTTTGTTTGATAGTTTGTAAGTTTATTCAATAGAGCAATATTAAAGCAATGACTATGAATTGCACAGAGAAGCAGGTAAGATGATCTACGTTGTTCATTTTTAGTTGACCTCAAACCCGTACCTCCTCAGATATGGCCGAAAGCTTGTTGTCGTGGCGTCCCAGACGCTGCGATTCAGGACCCTGATTGGTGTCGAGAGCGACCCTGATTTGAAACTCAACGACGACTCGTACTGTGTGTTGGAACGAGTGGGCCGAGCTCGATGGCAAGGAGAGCTACAAAGGGATCTGCACGGATGCTCTTTCAAGTAGGACACACGGACACACTCGTTCAGCACTGTGTCGTTGCTGTTCTGTGTTACAAGCTGCGGTTTAGATGTTCACTGTGTAACGGCCAGTGTTGCGCTTCAACAGGATCGATGCTCGAAAGCTGCACTACATGAGGAAGTCTCTTGTCAAACATGGACTCATCAGCATGCAGTCTCATGTCACACGACTGAAGTCAGGACAACAGCAACACTCAATTCTTCTGCTGCTCAAACGCTTCCATGTAAACAGGTCTGTTCATGGTCTGGGTACTCTTCTGTTTTTTTTTGGATTGTCATGAAATATAATGTCCACTTGTGATGAATTGTTATAACTTTTCTAGCGCCACCATCAGGACAAAACCTTAATTTGTCCTAAAAATACTTGGTTGATGACCAAATACCTGCAAAACTAATGATATTCCCATCATCCTCATGCTGACATGCTCAACTAAGATGGTGAACTTACATTAGCATGTTAGCACTGTCTTTGTGAGCATATAAGCATTTAATTTAAGGCACTGCTGTGCTTAGGTACAGCCTCACAAACCTGCTAGTGTGGCTTTAGACTCTTAGCCTGGTTTGGTGCTGACTGAAATGTGTCCATACTGGAGCATCAAGTATCATAAACTGTCAAGTACTGAATGCTAACGTCAAATGTATGGTGCGATTTGATCTTATTCATTGATCAGATACTTCCTGATTTAAATAAAAATTTTGCCACTTCTAAATGTTTTACTTACTGGCTTCTTTTGTCAAATAAGACAAAGGTTTTTGTAGAGAAACGTGTTTATATATCACTTTTTTTTGTATTTCTAAAAAAAACAAAGCTTTTTCATTGGACCACAAGCACACTGAAATCATGAAATCATGTCTCATTTGAGTTCACTTGAGAAAAACCAGTCAACATGTTTTCAGTTGAATTCTTCTTTTCTCAGCCAAAGTCTTTGCTATACTGAAAATGTTTAGAAGCAACAAAGCTGATGTTTGTGCTTTTACAAATGTAGTATTAAGATTTAGGAGCATCCTAAGTCAGTAGCCTTTGTCTCTCTCCTGGAGAAATTCCTCTTAATCCCTTCTGCTCTTTCAGGAGGAGTAAGTATGACATACTGATGGAGTACGTGTCCAACCTTCTCCAGCAGTCACCTGGTCAGTTAGCCACTTTGGTCACGCTCAAGGAGCACCTTGTGAGTATCTTGTTGTTTCTATTTACACTGTTCACTTGAAATATTCGCCATATTTATAACGTTAATCTGTTCACACCGCCATATTTATACTATTTACATCTTCCAGATTTGCCACTGTCTTTCTTCGATGTCTTTTAGCTTGTATATATTTTTATATTTTATATCTTTTACTTATATTTTATATTTCATGTTTATTGTTGTTTGCACCGGGGATAAGAGAGAAACGTAATTTCAATTCTCTGTATGTCGTGTACATATGGCAGCATTGATAATAAAGTTGACTTGAGACTTGAGACTTGAGATCTCTCTGTGAGCGTCTGT
>NTHP01000895.1:162618-176697 GCA_003416845.1 Oplegnathus fasciatus | reverse complement strand
TTTTTTTTTTAGACCCCAAGTGGTTTGGAGGCGAAGGAGAACAAAATCAGACTGAAGAGCCTGCTGAGTAAAAATGCTCTCAGGATTGCACTTAAAGCTGGTGAGTTGCTGCTTGAAACAGGTGAAAGGATATGAGTATAATATGAGTCTCAGTGATGTTGATGCTGTCACTGTGCTGCTACTTTAATGTCCAATTGTTGGAGCTTTTAGGGACGTACTCCGTCTGATTTCCTTCAAAATGACCTTAAAGTTTACTGGCACACTGTCACTGTGTTCCTGCTCATCTATAATATACTTTTTCATACGTCTGTGTGTAACAGGAGGAACTACCACACCTCGTTACGTGACTGCCAAGCGATCACTGATAACAGAAAATGTTGAGGTATGAGTTCTATCATTTTAATTTTATTATTGTTTTATTATCTTTATATACACTCTGTTGTCAGTTTATTAGGTACATCTAGCTAAAACTAATGCAAAATCCTTCATGAAGGTTATAATGTTGAGTTTTTGTTGTTGATTCAACTTAACGATCATTTTGGGGGATGGAGTTTGTGGTGCTGTTGAACTGTGTTGCATTAAACAGAGAGGTGTTTCTGTTTAGTCAACCCTCAATGATATAAATAGGGGTGAGCTAAATAATAGAAATGCCTGAGTGTGTATGTTTTAAATCTTAATTTTGATATATTTCATATCGGTTTCTTTAATATATCAGTTTTACTATTGTTAAAAACACACAAAATACACTATACATAGGCTCCTTGCTGATATGTCCGATATTAACTTATTATAGGAGACGATGATGTTATTGGAGCTTTTTCCACTGAAGATATCGTTTTCAAAATGCATTATTCACAATTAAACCACAGACACAATTACCCGCTCATTTGTTGAAGTTCAGTATCACATCAGTCTGTTATGATCAGTGCCACACAGTAATGAGCATTGTAAGAAGTTACTCGCATGCACCTTCTCAAAATAAACTGGTCCTTAAATCTAGTTTAGACTCAGGTGTTTGTAATGTTGGGTCTTGTTCAGGCTACAAACATACGTTCCCTGCTCTTGTATGTTTGTAACCAGATGGTTATAGAGCCGGCGTCCAGAAACCAGCAGGTGGTCGGAGGAAAGAGACAGAAGAGGAAGAGAAGCAAGAAGGAGGTTGTCAAGGTCCCGCGCAAGAAGAGGAAAGGTACAGTGCGAGCATAAAGATTATGGACTAAAGACAGACAGCTGACTGATTGTTCGCCTGTCTGATTGTGTGTGTTTTCTGTGTTTCTTTGTGTGTTTTGATATTTGCTTTAAAGAGCCCAAGAAACGCACCCCTGCCCATGACGAGGCGGACCACCGAGCTTTGAAGATGATGACCAGACAGAGAGTCTACTGGTCTGTACAGGAGGACTCACTGATGATGCTCTGCAGCGTGGCCTCACACCTGCTCAACAGCAAGGTACGCACACACAAATACATGAAGTATTATTGTCTAAAACTGTGGTTCATCATGTGACCCTTTAAAACAAAGCAGTTCCCTCTTGCAACCCCCTCGTCACCCATTGCACAGGCCGATATCTACTGGTTCTGGCCAATTAAAGCAAAGAGTGATTTTTTTCCCCCTCGTTTTATTGGGTAAAGTTCTCCAGTAATTAAAAAATGGACAAAGAAAAAAAAACTTAGATCAAAAGTAATGTCCGAAGAGCATTATTTTGCGCAGCATATTTTTCTGCTTCCTGTCCTGTTAGTCATTTAGCGCAGTGGTTCCCCCCGAGGGGTCCCACGACGAATTTGTGGGGTCACAAGATGATTAAATGACAGACAGACGCAGTTAGCGAACATTGTGAGAGAGCCAGAAATTTCCCTCAGGAGTTGGTAGAGACAAAAACAGAGCTAAAAGAGAGCGAATACTGGACTAACATGACTGACACAAACATGACTCCAAATGAATGATAATTAATTCTCTGTAATTCCTGGGTGTGTAAATAAACAGCTGTTTGCCAACAAGTTAAGAGCTCTGCTATACATTGAATTCATTTGAATCATTTGAATTTGAACTGTGTTATTGTACAATGTGTAAAATGTCTAAATGGTGGAGATTGATGGTACAAAATGGTTATTTTCACAAAGTAAAACAGATGAGAGCGGGCTAGATTAACTGAATTGAGTCACCACAGTCCCTTAGAATACTATTGAGGTTTAAGACACTGGCCAGTCTGGACAGGGATCTTTGTTGTAGGTCGTCCCCCTTCTTCCCCTCTTTTCCTGTCTGCTCTGTACTGCATACTATGTAATAAAGGCAAAAATGCCCCCAAAATTATTTTTAATAATTGTGACATGAACAGTTACATTATTCTAGATGTTTTGAACATATACAACTCTGTCTTTGATAATGAGTTATGTTTTTGTATCTCACTCTTCAGCCTTTTTCTTTAAGTCAAGTATGTTCTCACTTGTTTGCACTTGTTCGTATGAAAACATGCAGCGTGTTCTTAATGTGTTGCAGTTAAAAAGGCCATTCGTACCTTACTGTGTGGTGAGAGACCTGCTCCACGCAGAGTTTGAGATATCGATGGATAAAACGTCTCTGGCTGTCGGACGTCGCTCACGATACATCCTCAAAAACCCTCAGACGCTTCTGAACTACAGGTGGGTACACATAATAAAAACACACACATTTCTAAACACAAACCTGCAGTTTTGTTCATCAACTATGTGTTGTAGGATCTGTCTGGCCGAGGTGTACCAGGACAAATCTCTGATGAGACTGTTGGAGTCGAAGAAACCTGATGATCCGGACAATCCAGAGGTGTGTTTTTTTTTGGTTTTGTTCATGTTATAGTTGCTCTTTTTTTTGTCAACTTTCTGACTTCACAGTTGAATATTTCTGTTGTTTTAGGATTGTGCCAAATCGTTCTCTGAGTACGCCAGGCTGCTCAGACAGAAGTTCAGCTCTGCTCTGAGCGCTGGTGACATGATCATGCCTGACACAAAACATCAGCTCTTCTCACGGTAAGAAGAGGAGGAGGTTTGATGTGCTGACTTTGGACCAGCAGTGATGGTTGGAACAGGAGGCTGAGTGTAGTTTGTAATGTAATGCTGTCTGTGTGTTACAGGTTCAGGGTCTCAGCAATAGACGATGCAAAGCAGGTGCTGTGCAGAGACGCTCTCAACTGGTGAGGATTCAGTTTGATTTTCTTCCACTGATTAAATTAGACTTTTATTTGTTGAAAATTGTTTGTTTGTTTGTGTCCATCACAGCACAGATGACATTCATGCCATCGTGTTACATAACTTGATCCAGAGCACTCTGGCCATGACCAACAGTCAGATGAAGTCCTCCAGATCCTTTCAGGTACGGCCATCTTTCATTTTCTTTCTCTGTGCACAAAGTTTATTTATATAACACCTTTCAGGAGCTGAGCAACAGACATAAACTAAAGAGGTATGAAACAACCATAAAATAGAAATAAATATAAATAAATAAAAAAAATAAACAAAGGCAAGTCTAAACAGGTGGGTATTGAGCTGCTTTTTAAAGGTGTCCACAGACTCTCCTTTCCTTTTACTGTTTACAAACTTCTGATTATCTGTCTCCTCTCTTAGACCTTCCACATGTACAGTAAGTATAACCAGGAGCTTCTGTGCCAAGTCTTCATACAATGCAGGAAGAAGGGTCTCGTGAACCGCCGTCGTGTCAATCAGCCGTTTGGGCCGAAGAAGAACCGAGCGCTGCCCATCTTGCCTATGTCCTACCAGCTGTCCCAATCCTACTACAGGTACTCAGACACCTGACGGAAAATACTGTGAAAACTTACATTAATAGTATTTTATTTAACCAAGATTTCTCTTGACATACATTATCTCTTCTATGAAAGATACCTGGCCAAAATGTATAATGTATAATTATGTATAAACCAACACTGATTCAAACCTAACAGCCTCATCATGATAATGTTTGGTCTTGTGGCATGTAAAAACACGAAGGAGAGTCGTTCCTGAGTTTAGTTCTTGGGAAGTTTTCCGTTGTTAGCAGCAGTATTTGAATCCTTGCCACACTACTTACTGTTTGATTGCAAAGCTTTTTGACCACGCCTCTCCCACTCCTTCCTGACAGGTGTTTTTCGTGGCGTTTTCCTCACTCGCTGTGCACTGATTCTTTCCGCTTCTTGAGGGGTCTAATTAACAACAGGACAGGAGACGACAGACCTGTCACTGCGTTCTACCATGAAACTGAGAACAGGTCACAGCACGGTGAGGAAGTGATGGAGAGAAGAGCGGGGTCAGAGAGAAAGAAAAAACAGAGCGAAGGGAAGGAAGATGGCAGAGCAGTGAGTGAATCAGAGGTGCAGCCAGAGAAGGCAAACAGTGACTCCACAAAGGAGGGTGAGAACGACCAAAGGAAAGTTGAAGGAGAAGAGATGGAGGTGAACAACGAGAAAACAGAAGCGACAAGCAAAGCAGATGAACAGAAAAACCCTCAAGATTGCTTCACAGGTGGTTCTGGTGAAGATCCATCCAGTAGAGAGCAGACAGACGACCATCTGCCCAGAGAAGAGCCACCAGATGCGGCTGCTACCTCGAACGCAGCACCTCCAGCTCCAGAGGAGCCTCCAGATGTGTCGGACATGCTGCGGTTCTCTCTCGACTCTCCAGGTGGAGCCTGTGTGGTCTCCCTCAGCCTGATGTCTCTGGGACTGCTGAGTGTCTACATGTCCATACCCAAACAGATGGTGGTGGTGGACAGCAACCTGGTGGACAATGATGTTGTCAAAAGGTGAGTTATAATCCATGTGCAAACATCACTTCCACTTCCTTTACCTGCATTGTATTGAGGCAAATCTCAGAGATCTTTCATAACCTGGAAAAAGATCTGCAAGATGCATTACCACTGTGTAAATAAGAAAACACGATTCCTTGTGATATGAATGAACTGACCCTTTAAAAAACAGCCCCATTATAGGCATTTCACAACATTTACTGCTGTCTATATTTAGTTTACACTTCCCAAAGTCCTTCTGCAGGATATACAGTATATCAAATGAAATTAGACATGGAAGTGGGGGGATGAAGTTTGTCAGTCAACATCATTTTTGATTGAGGGGTAATTTCCGAGTAGCTGTTAGGGGATTTACAGTCATCAGTGCACAACATAATGAGAACACTGGTGTTAAAATACTTAACTCAGCCAAATGAGGTAACAGTAAAGCAAAAGCTTTAATAAATAAACAGTCAGATTGGGTTTGCCCTTTTTTGTGCAAGTGTAATAGAAGAAAAAGCCTGGCCTCATGCATTCTTATTTAGAGGCGCAAAAATACAAATAGCTGCTCCTGATGTATCACTGAGTGTGTTTATGTGCGAACTAGTGTCCTGGTTTTGAGTCTTATCCTCTTTTTGATCATATCATACATGGAACACGTAGAACCTGGTTGTTCACATCTCTGTATAAGTGATCACAGCAGTATCCGAGTTTCTGTACATTTGCCTGCAGGCATGTCTTGATTTTCTCACCATCTCAGCCACTACATGTTCTGTACCAACAAAGAATGTTCAGAAACCTGGATAAGGGGTTTATTTAACATCTGGGAAAGGCGGGTGTAACATCTGTGGCACTGTTTTATCAGACACACACACTGAGGGTGACTGTAGCAGGGTGCAAACAGTGAGGCAAACTCTGAAGTGACAGCACAGCATCAGATGTTATTTAGCGAGACTCTGTGCAAATGAGAGAAACTGCAGTCAACTGAGCTCATTTATATCTGTGGTCTTAGTAAATAACCCTGCTAAATTATTAAATTGTGGTGAGACAAAATTTTGCTCCCTTGACCCTTTTTTGCAGCAGGTTTAGTAAATATCTCCTGAAGATTTCACTGTGATTGATTCACTTGCTAATAGAACAAGTCTGTGGAGTCACACTGTAAAAAATAATAATGTTAAGATAAACTGTGGCTTTTCAGTATGGCCACACTGGAGGAAGAAGACGACGATGATGATGACGGTGAAGAATGTGAGGGGAGAAAAAAAATGGAAGTGAAGGCTCATCAAGCATCTCACACCAACTACCTGATGATGCGGGGATACTGCAGTCCTGGCATAGGTAGAGTTTTAATTTTCTACTTACTTTTCTTAAATACATGAATGTTTTCGGCAATGTGTTAATATGTCTCGCTTGTACCTGGTGGATGGCAGAAAGTAAAGTTTGGTTGTCAGCAACATAATTTGAATCACCTTACACTGGACTGAACAAAGAGTAAAAAAGTTAATGTCTTTTTGAGCAACAATACAAATGGTTTAGTTTTTCAGTACCATAGCTAATTCCTACACTTTATCATTGTATCATTGTACTTCATTTATATTAAAAGATAATAGCAAATGTAAACTATATAAAAACAATCTACTATATAGCTTTATATCTTATTTACAGGAATAAAACCCAAAACATTGTAATGTAAATTTGACTTGGATGCAAACGTGGCCAAAAAAGTAAAAAGAAGTCTAAGATTTACAGACAAATGTTCTCTTTTGTGTATTTTGACTTAGAGCTCAAACGAATAGTCAATTAATTGATTAACTACAATGTGTACAATCGATTTATAGTTTCAGTCGTTTATCAAGCAAGAATGCCAAACGATCTCTGGTTTTAGCTCCTTAAATATATTGATTTCTGTTTCTCTCTGTTTTATGTCATTATAAATCATTGGGTGTAGGACTGTTGTTCAGACGATTAATTGACCATGTAAGAAATTTTAAAGAGAGATGAATCTATAATGAAATTAATTGTTAGCTGCAACCCTATTCAAATTTGTAAAACTATTGTTTTGTTTTGTTTCCAGTCAAAGTACGTAACCTCAACACCAGCGATAACATCGTGGTGGAGTCGTGTATTATGAGGTTGCAGCTCCGTAACACGCCTGCTCACCACGTGTTCAGTATTGAGAGTAAGTATCAACGCTCGTAAGACATGTACAGACATGTTCCAGCTGCAAAAAATAATTCTGTATGTCCTTTATTCTTCATTTTTAGACTCTCCACCGTTGGACTTGACTAAATGTGGTCCATCCCTGCTGCCCTCCAGCCTCACCTTCTCCACCCGTTCCTCCTCCTCGTCTCCATCCAGTGTGAGGGAGTCTGACAGGCAAAGGGGATACACTCCTCAGGACACAGAGGCATGTGCTCAGCTCAGGAGGAGCTTAGATGCAGCTGGTGAGAAGGGCTTGGATATACATGACCTCTACCAGACTCATATACACCTGCAGGAGCCACAGTCCGGACGCACCAGGAGCCTGCAGCAGTATATGAAGGTATCGTGTTTTACCATATAAAAACACTATTGTGCAACAGAAGTATATAATTTCAATATAAACGGCATGTAAACAAAATACAGCTAAAAACCAAACCACAGTTACTGCACTCTGCCACAGAGAGAGACAACTAGACAGCTGAAACAAGAGAGCTGTATCTAGCGAAAGCTAGCTGGGGAGATAGCCACCACTAGCCTCAGCTTAAGCTAAAGTTACTTCTTCCCCAACTTACCTTTGTAATTGAAAACTATCACATTTGATGAACCTGGCTCTAGGTGTGCGGTACCATAGGCGCCTGAGCAAGTGGAGCAAATGCATCCCCATTATTCAATTAGGGGGAGCAAAGTTCTGGTTTTGCTACCCCACTTTTTGTCTTTTTAAAAATAAACTTATCATCACACAGTCCCCGCAATCAGGTGATTATATTTAAGCAGCCTATATCAGTGATCATTTTACTATCTTCAGCAACTGACAAAAACAAGTAAAAAAAGAATCACACATTTTTGGACCACCTTTTGAGAACCCCTTGCTGATCGTTTGCCACAGCGTGTTTTGACTGTTAATCACAGTCAGATTGACAGCCATAAACCACCCCCCAAAGTCTTTAAATGAAGAGTATCACTCTTAATACTTTGCACACCACTTAGACCTGCCCTGCCCAGTTACAGTCACGGGTCTAGCGGACGATCAGTTCCCTAGTTTCTTTTTCCTCTGTGTTTCTGCCTGATCTGATTTTCTCCCCTTTTGCTACAGGAGTTACAAGAAGAAGGCCAGATGTTACAAGTTGGGAGTTTGGGCATCCGTTGGGTGCTCATGAAGCACGCTGAACCGTGGCTGCTGACTGTAAACTCCAGGCAATGGTCCCAGTCACGCTTCTCATCTAACAGACTCCCCTTTTTGGAGAATCAGCACAACATCCCCTTCATGCGCAAGAGATCCAGCCGGGAAGTCCAACGGGAGACAGAAGAACCGCCAGCAAAAAAATCAGCTGTGGACAGACGAGAGGGGGAGGACGTTGAGGGATTGTTGAGCGACATAACAAGAGAGAAACCGAATGAGGAAGAGCAGCTGGAAGAGCAGAAAGAGAGGGCAGATGAGGGATTGTTGAACTTGGAAGAGGAGGGAGGAAAGCAGATGCAGCCTCAAGAGGAAGGAGAGGAGGAGGCAGGACAGAAGAAGGTGGAAACTGAGGAAAGACGGGAAAAAAAGAAGGAACTTGCAGCCGGAGAGGACACTATAGACGATGAAAGGGATGAGGAAGCATGTTCTCCACCAACAGGACCCGCTGGTGTTGATTATGAGTAAGTACAGACTGTTGACGAATTATCTTATCGTGCATTTCCCTTTCCTGTGTGTCATCTCTTTTTTTTCTTTCTGTTTCCGTCACCAACATTTAATCCTCTAATCACAGTGAAAATGTGAGTTTCATCAGCCGGCCGTGGCGCATGGTTGACGGCAATCTGAACCGGCAGGTGTGTAAAGGCATGCTGGAGGCCGTTCTTTACCACATCATGTCCCGACCTGGACTCACGCAGCAGACACTGGTGGAACATTACAAAGATGTGCTGCAGCCAATGGCGGTGCTCGACCTGGTGCAGGTAATTGGAAATACTCCCACCTAAAAAGAAAAAGCTGGTACATTAGGTAGTCTCAAGTGGAAGTGTCACTCATTTGGGCAACTTCAAATGAAATGATTTCTTTAACAACACATTAAAAAAACAAAAAGTAAGCTTTTAAGACATTACCTCTTTTCTGGCTGAAGCATTAACCTCCTGGTCTCCTCCACAGGCACTCATAGACATGGGCTGTGTGACGAAGAAAACTCTGGTTAAACGTCCTAAACCCTCGCTGTTCGCTCGCTCTGTGCACCAGACAAGAAGCGAGACAAAAGCGAAGATTGAGGAGCCAGACGCGGTGTTTTATGAGGCCACCATCAGCTGCTGCCTGCGGCTCGGTCAGGTGTTACCCAACGAGCGTCACTGGAACTATTGTCTACCGTGAAAGTAATCATGGACCTCACATGGCCTGACCTGTTATCACATTAGGTACATTATACGATCAGACTGTTGTGACAAACCGAAATAATGTGATTTTTCAAAGTTTCATGTCATCAGGTTCTTTGACAGGTTAAGCTTTCACTTCTGGTTTTACAGAACAGGAATTTCTTTGTACATTTCTTTTTTCAGTTGTCAAACTTTTTGTCTTACAATTACATTTAGTTTTGGTTCCTTTTATTGTATGCTAATTATCCTAAGATTATTAATAAAAATGCATTACATTACATTCTTGACTTACAGTTGTCTTGCAGATAAGTGGGCATGTTTAGTAGTAAAAGGAACAGCCTTCTGGTATTGCTCCATTTATAAGAGTATCACAGTGCTCACTCTCCCCGAGAAATCTAATGCCAGTGAGCCAGAAAGGAGTCTCTGGCCGACTGTTGTTCAGATTTGTTCAGACATTCATTCTTTTTCCCTGCCTATCCTGGCACGTCCCGGTGTTTCTTGGCGCGTTACCGACATCAACTGTCAAACAGTGGAATAACATGAATCTGACAGCAGGGATGTGTATCGTGTCGCCCATGTGCTCAGGCCCTTTATGCAGCTGCACAAGATACAAACAAAAGAGGGGCCCACTCATCAAAACATTGCTCCATAGCACAGCTAGTGGTCAAAAACTCCACAGGGTACCTTTAACATGTAGCATGAGGTTGATGAGTGGCTTGGTGCAACATTGGCAGGGATGTGGGAGTTGTTTCAGACTGTAGTTGTGAAGAATGCCAGTCAATATATGTATGTTCAAATGAACTAAATAGGTACAATATACTATAAAACCATTCAGTGACCCCTCATGCGCTGTATGGAGGGATCTGCATTTGTTGCTTTTCTCCACTCATTTTTTCTGGGTTTTAATTTGTCACCGTCTGTACATTTAATCAAGTTCATGAGACATCTGAGGAAACGGCAGAATAAAACACATCCACTGTATGTTCAATTTGATTTGTCACTGCAGAGTCAGAATACATATATAGGTGAGGTATTTATATTTTTATTTTACAACTAATTAGCAAATGTTTGGTGGTGAACATGGTAAGTATTATACCTGCTAAATATGAGCATGTTAGCATTGTCATTGTGAGCATTTAGCATGACATTAGCATTTAGCTCAAAGCACCTCTGTACTTACTCACAGAGCAGCTAGCATGTTTAAATGTAATTTTTCAATGTGAGCACCACAAGCATAATACCATTCACCTCCATTTTATTGGAGGTCTGCAGAGCTTGTTTTTGTATCCAGGTAGTCTAATTTAGTGGTTCAGGTGGTTTTGCAATCACAGTATCCTACAATTCCCTGAACACTTTTAAAGTTGGCTGAAGTCAGACTCTGTATGACACCTCTTTCTATTCTATAGTGTAGCTCTGCTGTTAAATGAAATATCTCTAAGATTGCTCCTGTGATGTGGAGTTCTGCCTATAAACTTGAGAGGTGGAAGGGACATAAGAATAGGGTGAAAAACAGAAAGAAGTAAAACAGTTGGTACTGTGTAAGCACTCATGAAGAATAAATGAAAGACTTGCAGAGTGTTACTTGAATGTGCCCGGTAATTATGGGAGGGCTCTCAGGAAACCACGATAAAGATCCCCGGGAAGTTGAGAAACAATAGCTTGCTGCTCTGCACTCAGTTCATTTTCCACATGAATTGAGAGCACAAGACCTCTACTTTACTGACCTTAAGTACCAAACCTTCAGTTATGTGTAGACCAGGCCTACAGATATTATGTGCACAGATCAATATTTCTGAATGTGTGTGTGGTAAGTTGGTGGTTACTAGTGCATTTGTGGCCCAACTGTAAGCTTATGCGATAACCAACAGTGGCAAGGGAGGACAGGCGAATTGCAAATTGCTCGTGTTCACTCTAAGCCTGTCATCTGTTGGCATGTTAGATAGCAATGGGGTTTACCCAAATACAGCTACNCCCCCCTTTTTTTAATTTTTTTATTTCTGCCCAGTAGGCTATAATGGAGGTGAATTGAGTTTTGCTTGTGGTACTTCAAACACTGAAACAACTAAATGAGTGTTGGTCTATTTTAGAGGTATTTTCTTTCTTTATCAGGCTTCAATAAGATAAGAAGAGTCAGAGCAGTCAGTAGAGTAAAGATGACAGAGGGAGCACTCAGATTATATAAAGTCCCTTTTAAAATGAGTTAGGAAGGGTGTGGTAAGGGGGATGTATAAACCAGTCTGTCTCTGGAGACAGGCCTGGCCTGATCTGACAGTGGCTCCCTGACCCGTAACTACACAATGCCACACTTTCGCTTTCACGTTACCAACTTTGAAGACATGACTGTGAAAAAACGTACAGAGGATGTGTGGTGTGAAAACAGGCTGCGCTGTTGACGTTGTTCGACTACAACAGAAACTGAGTGGACTCGTTCACTTTCTGACCAGGGTTTTATGTTCNNAAGATTTTTAATATTTGTCTCACCAAAAAATAACTGGGAATAATGTTTTTCTGTTTCACTCTTTTGGTTGTTTCTTTGATGAGTTTTCCGCACAGCTTCCATGTGTCCAGTTGTGGTAAGTGAAGACTTTTCCATCTGTAGTCCGCCTCAAAAAGGGCTCTATTGTTATCAGATTATTCCTGGATAAATTAGATCATGATTTCCTATGGTAATCTTTACTGGTTGTAAAAATCAACCTTTTCTGTGACACAGCTGTTGAACTCCACTGAATAGTCTTAAACTCAGACGCACCTCTACAGTTCAGCACATACTTTAATATCAAGGTGTTTTTCTTGTGTTGTATTATGTTTTTACATTTTCTGTCCACTGCCTTTATTTTTAAATCACATTTGACTATTCTTTTTGTGATTACTGTGGTCATTTAATCTTTACCACTCCCCTTTTGCTGTTGTACTCCATGGGAGAGGGGCTCGTATTGTGCGATCGTGACTGACTGGAGGATTTTGTTGTTATTTACTTATGTCAGAAAGATATCCTGGTCTGGCCCTTTTCATCATAACACAATGCACGCTAAACACCACCGGTTACACTAGCACCGTGAAAACTATAGAGAGATGTACACAAAAAATATCAATTTTTATCTATAGGTTGTCACATTTGAATTAAACACAATAAATGGGATGATTGATACATACTGAGTTGAATACAGCTATTAAAATGACCAGTCACCAAGTTGAATGGTAATATAAACAGTGTGTAGGAAGCTTCATACAAAAATATCAAAAACTTGCCTACAAAATTCTCAAATATTTCCAGGGTACATGGATTATCTTTAAGCTAAAAGTGATTCAGATAAATAGACATTTGGCAAAAACAACCATCAACCACATCACATAATTACTTTAACAGACACTACTGTGCCCTCACAATGGAACTAACATTTACCTCTATCTGGGAGATTACAACTGTCGAGGAAATACAAGTAATACAGCCATATGAAGCAAAACGTTTTACATTCACTTACAGAGATGTAGCTACTGCAAAGGTATTTCATCCAGTAGGTGAACACGTCTCCACAGGAGTTTCAGCTCATGGTTTCTATTGAACAAAAGTACATTACACCTCAATTCAACACCCACCAAATGACTTTCCCCGAACCAAAAACAAGCATAAAATACATTTAAAGCAGCTCTGTGAAACTTTTCATTGTGTGTTGATTTCGGCGGTCCCTGTGGACAAAGGCGGTAGTGTTTCACCTCACGTTAGGTTGCATGTTCCCTCCGTTTCACTTCCCGCTGCAAGGAGACGACTTCTCTGGGAGGAGAGCGGGTGGCAGCTCCGGAGAAGGACCTTCAGTTAGCGGCTGAAGCAACTCGAATTCAGCCAGAGCAAACCCCAGCGTCGTTTCATCTGATGTTGCAGAGAAATCCAACCCGGTGGCAGACATTAAGAATAACTATTAGAAACTAATAGAAATAGCCAATCTTCTCGCTGTTGGTCTCGTTTGCTTATGTAGGTCATCTTGAGGCATCAGTATTAAATTGAAACCGTTTCATAACCAGTTAAAAAATCCATATAGTGCTTTTAACTTCATACAAAAGAAAAATCCATTGCTACTCTAATGAGATAGCATTGTGCACTGATGCTGCAAACAAATGAAGCAAAGAAATCTAATGGAATGAACAACTCAACCTACGGTACCTGGAGTAAAGGCAAGCTACTTTCCATACCTCATTCCGCTCACTAAGGGTGTTAACCACGGATTTACAGATAGTTTCTCTCGTTTTTGTCTCAGAACACGCTGCCGTTTCTTTCACCCAATTGACCGACACAGCAAAGGATATCTGCCACCTTGAGGAAAGTACCAGTAACTGCAGAGCTGAGTTGTCCAAGTTCAACTGAAGACATAAATAACTATCAAATAACAAAACAACTTCTTACAAAGGAAATAGGCTATAAATAATAAAAATAAATACAAAATAATTGTATATGTAATACGAAATAATTAGGCTACATAAGATATACGTACAGAAAAGCAGGGCTTATTTTAGTCAGTGTGTTCATATGTGTGTACTTATACTCCCAGTTTGCCTGGCGACATACCATTTCAGCAATTATCAAGAGATTGGTCCATTGTCTAAAAGAAAATATACAAAATTTAACAAATAAAAGCAAAGTTACAAGCAACAATAGTGCTGATTGTCGTTGTGTGTGGAATGGTAGTTTTAAGTGTATCTGATTGCTTATTTAACATCAAGCTGTTTAAAATCACCACCTTTAATCTCTGTGCTACAGGTCAAAACTGTGCAGATAAACCTGTGTTCACTCC
>NTHP01000895.1:143240-162582 GCA_003416845.1 Oplegnathus fasciatus | reverse complement strand
TCCAGACTGGTAGTGAAGTTTGGTGACCCAACCTCTGCCAGCTGCTCTGTATGTCAGCAAGCTTGCCTCGGCAGCTCATATGGTTTGGAAAAATCTGTGGGAATCGACACAAAAAATGGAACCACGATTTTATGGACGGTTGACAAAATGACTGAATGGGACATGTCTGCCATGTGCTATTATAATGATGCTGTTACTCGCAGCCAGTGTTGTAGCACCCTGCCTGTAACTGTCTACCGTAAGTAAGCCTGCTGTTGAACAAAACACTGTTTCTAGTAATGATTTAATNGTTTGGCTGGAAGAGTCTTAGTAGATATTTTATCACACCTGTTCAGAAGTCTCACCATTCAGGCTCTTACAGCTGCTGGAGGAATTGTGGCTCCCAGAAAGCAAATCACTACCACCTGTTTTGGGCCTGTCATACTTTTTGGTGTAAGATTTATACAGAATTTTTAAATTTTTTTATTTACTTTTAATTGGGAGGAACTCCTGTTTAGGTTTTTACATTCAACATCTACAAATACTATTAAAACAAAATACTGAGTATCTGTATCTGTAAGAAATGGCTTCAGCCAGTCACCCCGTCTATAGAGGACTGGTATGATATCATTTATGAAATCTTTATAATTGAAAGAATCACCTTCTACTTCAGGAAATCAAATTTGAGGAAATTTGGGAGAAGTGGAAAAAATTTCTCTGATACGCCCTTCTTTTGTTTAAATTTGTATATATAATTTATATATACTGCATATACTTCTTTTTCTTTCTTATCTCAAATGAAAAAAAACCCATGTTCTATTTTATGTTCTATAATTATACTGTATAAAGCTGAAAAGATGGATCACACTGTAAAGGTATAAAGATGACTGTGTAAACTCCTGTTAAATAAAGGGTAAATTAAAAAAGAAAGTCAGCAAAAACATCCAGTGTCATCATACTGTTGCTTTTTTCATTAAAATTACAGTTAGAGGTAGTTTTTTTGTTGCTATTTTCTAAACATAAACAAACAAATAAATCAATAACCGATGCGACAAAGCGCGGAGCTGCCGTTGGAGAGACAGAGGATTTCTGTAAACGGCTTGAGGCTTCACCTGCTAAGAGGATTGGGAAATTTCTGTCTTGTTTGCGGACTCTTTATCGGCGCAGTGTCCCAGCGGAACAGCCCTGCAGCTTCCTTCTACTGAAACTGAAACTGAAAACCCAGAGAGGAGAGAGGGGGCAGAAGATGAGCACCGGAGCGGGCATCGACTACAGCGCCTCATTACGCTGTAAATTGGGAAGACTTGCGCTGCACGTTGCAGGTGGTAATCTGAAGTGTTATAATACTTGGATGTTTTTAAGGATTAAAATAAGTCAGTCTTTATTTTTAAAGCTGACTGACTTGCTTTATACTAATCTAAAAGGAAAATTAAGACTTGCCTCACGGACCGGCCTATAACATCTTTGGAATAACTATAAATTGTGCAATTTGACAACGCCCGTTTTCTGGCCACTTTCATTCTTAACGATTTTAACACCAGATTGCTTTATTTGCTTCACAAAAAACTAATTGGACTAATTATGTGTTCCCGTTTCATGCTTTTGATTGTGTCTTTGGTGACTTTTCTGCAGGGCTCTGTTGTGTCCAGTAGTGGTAAGTAGTTAAAACACATTAAAATCTGTTTGTTTTTTTTCAAAGCCATGAATAGAATTCTGCTTGATGAACTGTAATACTTTCTGAGTGCAGAACAAACAGTGTTAAGTATTGAAAATTGAATTGAATGTCTGTTGAGATTCTTAGTCTTGTTTTCAGGTGTTTTTTTGGAGACATCCAGAAGAGAAACAGCTGTGTAGCTCTTGTTTCATGCACAGCTGGTTTGGTGCAGCCAAAGTGAGACATGTAAACAAAATTTGTCTAACTATGAAGAACAGATGATAAAGTGTGTGTTCAGATCAGAAGGAAACACACGCAGAAGCGATCATATTAGTAGCGTTACCAGCTGTAAATGGCAATGTTTCATTTCACTGATCAGAAGAACAAATGGCAACATGTGATGCTGAACTTGTCATAGTCTAACTTTATCTCTGACCGCACCCTTACTGATCTGAAGTGAAGTCAATCAAATTTGATCCAACCACACCCACACAGATCTTAATAAATGATAAGAATGTTTTTTTCCACACTTTGATTGCTACTTATTTAGTAATAAACTTTTAATGTTATAGAGGAATATTTTATAGATCTAAAACGTTGAAGCTTTTTAAAATCAATATTAATCTCTGTGCTACAGGTCAAAATTGAAGTTTGGTGGCCCAACCTCTGCCAGCTGCTCAGTATGTCAGCATGCTTGCCTCGGCAGCTTATTTGGTTTGGAAAAAACTGTTGGACGCTTGACAACAAACAAAACCAGGATTTCATGGACGGTTGACAAGATGACTGAATGGGACACATCTGCCATCTGCTATTATAATGATAATAAAACTCGCAGCCAGTGTTGGAGCACCCTGCCTGTAACTGTCTACCGTAAGTAAACCAGCTGTTGAACAAAATACCGTTGCTACTGAGGATTTAATCATTTAGAATCTAAAGCTACGCTGTTGTTGACAACTTTTATCTTACTGTGTGTGTCTACATCTCTCTCTGTTTGTCTCCACAGAGCCTCCAGATATTGTCTCCATCAGCTTTATTAATCACACCGGGCCGTTGTTTGAGGGTCATCAGTGCACTTTGTAGTGTAGAGTCCAGAACGTTGCTCCTGTTGAAAACCTCACTGTGACCTTCTACAGAGGACAGACAGTACTGGGTCAACTACAGTCCAACAGAAGGAACCAGTGACTGAGATCTTCACTCTGAGCATCACCCCCACTCAAGAAGATGATAGAGTCCAGTACTGGTGTGAAGCCAAGCTAGAACTGGGACCTGAAGGACCACAGCGACCTCCAGTGGTGATGTCACAAAACATCCCCACCACTGTCTACTGTGAGTCTGACAACAAAAATCAACACACCTCAATTTTGCATTAGTTTAGTACCCAAACCTTGCTGTCGTGCAAAAATAACAAAACAAACACACAACATATAAGTTAAGACAGTTTTCAAAACAGTTGGTCTTTGGCCATCCTGTTATTCTCTTTTACAATGTTCATATATATATAAAGGAATAGTTCAACATTTTGGGAAATACGCTTATTCATGTTCTTGCTGAGAGGTAGATGATAAGATTGATACCACTCTCATGTCTGTACATTACATGAATATTAAAGGAAAGCACTGTTTTCCTCCCCCAAGTGTTTAAACCAAGTTTAATTCAAACAACCCACAGCTTCAGCAGCAGCCAGTCACAATAATTAGCCTCCGCTAGTTATCATAACATTAACTCTCTGCCATGAGAGACTTGCAGCAAAGTCACTGTACCTTCAATGGCCATGATATACATACATCATGGTACATGATATAATAATATAATAAAATAATGTACATTACTTTCAACCGCCATCTCATCACATTATGACTGACTTTAATACCAATTAACGAGGACATAGCATTCTCATCCTGCAATGGCAAACGGACTAAAGTTAGCTGACTACCGTGATGAAATGAATACTAACCTTACGACATTTACTAGGTAACTGCAGTAGGTTGACATGACTGCTAACAAAACTTACCCCACTAGCCCTGTGGTCCTAGCCAGTGGCATGCTGAAGAAAATAGTATGTCTCTCTGTAAATGCAGGCCACTAATTGAACAGACCCAGGCAAGCCTAGCTTCATATCTACCATACAGACATGAGTATTATCAATCTTCTCATCTAACTCTCTGAAAGAAAGCAAAAAAATATTTTCCATAAATATCAAACTATTCCTTTGATGATCATCTGTTTACTTATCCGTTTTTAAATGTGCACCTGTTTGCTTGTTGCAGTAATGACAGGTGATGTATTTCTCTAATCAACATACAGATAAGCCTCAGATAGCGGGGTCATCACATCTTCAACATCCAATCACCATCACAGAAGGAAACCCTCTACAACTGAACTGCTCGGCTGTGGGAAACCCCAGACCCTCATACACCTGGACGCTCCCGTTTGCCCGGCCTTCCCTCTTCAACAGCAGCGTTTTCACGATCAAATCTGTAACCTCTGCGAATAATGGGCAGTACGTCTGTTCTGTCAGAAATGATGAGGGGAACATCACTGTGAAGTTTGACGTGGTTGTCAAAGGTGACTTCAAACTTTTTGTTCCTTCTTTCTTTACCTAAACATCTGATTCATTTTAAAAAACATGACAGCAGGAGTTGTCGTGGTTACATCATCATCTGCAAATGTGGAGATTCTTTAATAATTCATACGTTAGACTTAAAAGCAAACTTTTGGTAGTTGTTTAAACTGCTAAATGCTGAATTCATGTTATAGTATGTGCATAATTTTTTATCATTTATCTTTTTGTTAGTATTATGGAGCATCTATGGAGCCCCAAAGCTGACAAAAGGCAGTAAAAAAAATCAAATGACTCAAAAATATAAAACACCAATAATGATACTGTTGAGTGTAAAAAGAAATGCAAAGCTTTATACTTTCCCTTTAACCTCCAATGATCTGACAAAATAAATTAAAATGAAATAAACACATTCTCCGAAAACATTTTTTTTCAACTACTTTTTTGTTTTTTGTTTGTTTTTTTTGTCACACGTTTAATCTTATGTCTTCCAATTTTCCCCACGCAACAGTTCCCATTTTCCTCTCCACATTTCAAATTTTTCCTCACTTTTATATGAAAATAATATGAGCGTGTCCATGTATGTTCAAAGAAAGGATGAGAAAAACTGGAAATGTGGTGAAGAAAATGGGAAGTGTTTAATAGATAAATGATTAACTGTATGCAAAGACGACAAAAACGTTGAAAAATACGAGAGTAAATGATAAATAGAAGAATAAGTTAAGTTTTAATTTATTTTATCATCTGGTCTGATGTAAAGAAGGAAAATAAAAAGCTTTTTTCTGTTTTACCAACTGATTAGAAAAGTATAAAGATTTAAATTTCTTTTTACAGTCATATCTTTGACTTATCTAATAACTTTTTATTACCCTTTGACGGTTTCGGGGCTCCGTATTATGTTACCAACAACATGAAAGTAAATATAATAATGTAATAAGGTACCTGTCCTTCATTTGAAGATGTTGATTGACAGCATCAAAAGTCAACTGTCTATTTGTCCGTAGGTCTGGAGTTGACCTCAAACAGACTGCCGCCAACAACCACAAAGACAACAACCGTACCGAACAGTAGTGCCGGCAGCGTGCTGATTCACAGGTTCATAATGTGTTTCATGCTTTTATTCTCTGCTCTGGTTTGAGTTCATTCCCAGAGAGCATAAGAGGAGATTTGTTTCTAGAACAACAACATGGAATATTTTTGACACGTAGGTCTAGGCTGTAATTGGGCAATAAAATGTATTTTATCCATGTCCTATATAAACTAGCTCACATTTGATGTCAATACAATCAGTTCTCTTCATACACCGAGAAGGCAGCCTGTTGTGTGAGAACACTTGTAATACTGATATTTAACCACTAGAGGACATTAGCTGATTTTTGCTTTTCTGCGTATGCATACGTATATGCATACATGGAATATACTCTAGTAATTGATAAATTAAGGCGTGTTCACACTAAACGTTACTCGTGTGAGTTTGATCACCAGATCATTTGTGTTTATTCGCGTTTAAACACAACCTGCGAATATTCGCCTCTCTGTCTCCACTGAGTGGCAGTTTCACGTCACACGTCGGCTGTAATCTGGACAGATTTTGCGGTGATTTAATTGCAATAAACGGATCAGAATAATGCCGAACTAACTACATCATAATGCCGATTTGTAAAAAGGTTTTATGCTTTGTCAGGTCTGTCCGCAACACCACAAGCAAAACTTTTAAATGCTTGTTTTGTAAATGCAGTTCGGCTCGACACGTCGGTTGAATTGATCTGGCTTACTACAGNGCGTGCCCACAACAGGCTACTCCTCCATTTCTGATTCAACGTCAGTGACGTCAGGAGAATTTAAACGCTGATAGGCTTTCGTCACACAGCGTCACGGGAATTTCTCGCATGAGTTGAAATTTTTCAACTCGCGCGATTTTCGCGTTGCGAAATTCGCGTCACCCGGTGCGAATTCGCGTCAATTTGTGTCTTTGCATTGACTTTGAATGTAATTCCCTTGCGCAAAAAATTCGCTTCGCGCTTGGTGTGAACACACAGTTAGAGTGGTTATATTTTATTTACAGAGTCTACAGCCATGCTAGTGGCTCTGTGAGGCTTAGCTAAATGCTAACATCAGCATGCTAACATGCTCACGATTACAAGGCTAATGTTTAGCAGGTATAATGTTTACTATCTTAGTTTAGCATGTTAGAATGATAACATTTGCTAGTTAGCACTAAATAGAAAGTGCAGCTGAGGCTGAAATGAATGTCATTGGTTTTGCAGGTATTTAAACCAAAGTATTGGAAAAATTAAAATTTTGACCAGCTCTAAAGTGCTAGATGAAAAATCAGGGAACCACCAAAATTATTGCAATTAATTCTGAGAGGGACATTAATGTCTGTACCCAATTATGTGCCAATCCACTGAGTAGATGTTGAGATATTTGTCAAAACCACCCTCATGGCGGCGCTAGAGGAAAAATGAGAGGATCACCAAAGTCATTAGGATTCATCCTCTGGGGATCATGAATGTGTGTACCAAATTTTGTGCCAATCCATAAAATAGTGGTAGAGAGATTTCAGCCTGGACCAAAGTGGTGGGCTGACTGACAGAGCAACAGTCCTAGAACCGCTAGAGTGGCAAAAAACACTGTTTAAAAAGTGCCAGTAAATGTTTTATTTTTCCCATAATTGCGTTTTCTGCATGTTATGTTGTGCATGCCACTATGTGTAAGATTTGAATATTCCCAACTTGACGTCTCCTAGTGGTTGCATCGAAATAGACACAAACAGATCTGACCAAAGGGACACTAAGATGAACGTGCTGAAAGCAGCACATCGGCTGCACCAACTTTCACTTTGATTGTCTCTCAGTGTTATTTTAACCATTTTATGCTCATGTACATCAACAATTATTTAGAATAAAGGTTTTACATTGAATTAATTCTCCACTCTTGATTCAAGAGCCCACTGTAGGCTTACAGTATCATGTGCACACAGCATTTTCACATCCATGTCTTCTCATTGAAAAGCTGCACTACACTAAAACATTTTGATACAATACTAAACTTTTATCACTGAAGGGTGGTATAACACCTACAGTATAATGAACTTGTTTATGTGACTTTTATTGAAATATTTACAATATTTACAAGAAGGGAAAGTTTCCAGTTCACCTGATCTGTTTGTCGTTGGAATAAGGGAGGAACTTGGAGAACCTGGAGAAAACCTACAAAGAAAGAGGGCCAGTTTGAGCCATCACCTTGTTCCTATGAGGAGAAGATAGATATCATGTCATATGTAAAAAGTATAATATATACAAATTGTACCATATAAATGTACAAAAAATTTAGACAATTTACTTTTTACAGTGTAAAAACAACGGAAATATCAAAAGTTGAATTCAAGCTGAATTATAGTGGTACACAGAGAACTGGAAAAAGGCCAGCAATCCAAAGTGCAGCTGTTAGGATTCTCACCACATCCAAAAAATGTGAAGACAAAACAGGGCGAAATATTTAATTCTCAAAAGATAACACTCCCTTCACATTCACTGTGAGGATTTCACAACCCAAGAAAGTTTCAAGAGTCTTCTAATTCAAATATCATAGAAAACAAGGTGAAAATACATTCAAAAATAAAACTATAGTATGCTCTGCACAACAGCCAGCGGTAATGTAAAGAGTTAATGGGCTTCGAAGCTCAGCGGTACATGGTCCTTTAACAGAAAACAAAATGTTGCTCAGTAATGGTCATACTGTGTGTATGTAGTGGTGGAATGTAACTAAGTACATTTACTCAGGTACTGTACTTCAGTATAAATTCGAGGTACTTTACTTGAGTATTTCCATTTTATGCCACTTGTACTTTGTGAGAAAAACTGCCTGGCCGTAACGAGCGGGTTAACGAGCGATGACGTCACCACAGGTGGTGTCCGCATGCACAGCAGAGCAGAGCAGGTAGCAGAGCAGTGGAGCAAATTCTGGACACGTCTGAGTCTTTCCACTGTTGTGCGTAAATGACCAGAATGTAAGTTGTTGTCATGCAGCATTTATTTACTGGACTGTTTGTAGCTGAAGTTAATTTACCGTTTTTTGTCTTGATTAGCTTGATTACCTAATTAGAGGGCACTGTATGGTTGCTAATCCACATTAGCTGTATCAATGTGCTACATTTGTGATATCTTTGAACATGTTTAGTTATTGAATGCTCCTAATTTAGAACTGCCATAGGTTTCCTATATTTAGTAATTATCTGCTTAGTTTGTTAGGCATTATATTTGCCTTTGATTTAGATTTAAAGGGCTACAGGAAATAGCTTTACTGCCTTGCATGTATGGTAATTCACAGTTATGTTATTCATATATATTGTTATTTTGTCTTTGTAGACCACACACACATACCACACATACGCATACTCAACTCAAGAAGNNGTCCTACCATGGCATATGTATGTCTTCTGCCTGGTCTACAATAAATCCCCTGAGCTGTGGATCCTCTGTCCTGTCGTGATTTTCTAACCGGAATCATTCCATATCTGCCAACCCAAACCAAGTAACTTACCAAAGGCCCAGCCTTTATTTCATACTTGTACAACTATGTACTTCAGAGGCAAATATTGTATTTTTTTTTTACTCCACTTCACTTGTCTGACAACTTTAGTTACTTTTCATATTACAATTTTTTCATACCCTGTCTACCCAAAAACTACGTATCTCCAAATTCGATGATTTTGAATTAGATTTTTTCTGATAAACTGAAGAATGAAATGTTCCTTTTATAAACTGAGAAAATTCTCGTTCTGCTTAAGCTACATAAACTATTTAAACCCTCCTTGAATTAGCTGGAAAATGCATCGTCACAAAGCTGAAAACAGGCTGTTTTTCTCATGAAAAGTTGACTTTTTAGAGAAACATGGTTCTCACAGGACGGCGACGCTACAAACATATGATGACCTTATGGACCATGATGCATTGTTGTAGATTAAACTACCAAAAAATATATAAAGTAGTTAAATGAGCTCAACCTTAAACATCTACAGTAGTAAAATGCAACATACACATTAATGCAGCAGTGATATTAATCCAGAAACATCTGATATAATAATATATCTCGTAATTACTAGTTACTAGTTACATATATATATATGTGTGTACATAAATATATATATATGTACATATATATATATATATATGTATATATACATGTATATGTACATATACATATATATGTATATGTACATATATATAATAGTGACAATGAGTACTTTAAAGTACACATTTTACTGCATAATACTGCATGATAAATATGTATCGGTACATACTGTACTGGTACACCATCAGTACCAATAATTACACTGTAAATTGGGAAGAATTGCGCTGCACGTTGCGGGTCGTAATCTTAAGTGTTATAACACTTAGATGTTTTTAGGATTAAAATAAGTCAGTCTGTATTTTTAAAGCTGACTGACTTGCTTTATACTAATCTAAAAGGAAAATTAAGACTTGCCTCACGGACCGGCCTATAACGTCTTTGTGATGTAACATGAGGACGAACAGACAAAAAAAATGGGGGCGAAACAGGGCGTTTTCTGTGAAAAGAGACTGCACTGCTCCCATATTGCGCAACGTTTATGGAAAAAAACAGAACAACTATAAAATGCGCAATTTGACAACGCCCATTTTCTGCCCACTTTCATTCTCAACGATTTTAACACCAGATTGCTTTATTTGCTTCACAAAACTAACTGGACTAATTATGTGTTCCCGTTTCATACTTTTGATTGTGTCTTTGGTGACTTTTCTGCAGGGCTCCGTTGTGTCCAGTAGTGGTAAGTAGTTAAAACACATTGAAATCTGTTTTTTAATGTTACCGCCTTTACATAGGCGGACCCCACCATTACTTAGCTCAGCACTTTTTCCACTAGCTCTATGGTTGATACATTGAGGATTTATTCAAGTACTGTATACAAATATGTGGTAATTAATAGGGACTGTTAACTCCACAACATTTATCAAACAAGTGTAGTTACTACTTTACAGATTAAGATGTTAGCTTATAAAATTTGATGCATTGTTACAGATAAAACTAGCCTACAGTGAACAAAGTAGCTCCACCTCGACCAGCTACAACATAATGTTGCTTACATGTTAATTCATCAGTAATAATAATACAGTGGTGCCATTTTTTCTGCACTATGAGTAGTTTTGATTCTTAAATGACATTCTGCTAATTATACTTGTGAAGTGACATATTCGATGCAGGACTTTACTTATAATGGAGTATTTTTGTATTGCAGTGTTGCAAGGGCACCGTAAAGCAAAAAAAACAAACTTGATTTCACTTAAATACACTCTACAGATCAACATTATCCACTTAAAACATTCTTACAGTCTTTACATTTTGTTTATTTAGCCGAAATTTAATCAACACTTTCATCAATAATCAGTTCTGCCCTCGTCATGCAGATGCAGCTCCAGCAAACCCACCATCAGTCCTCCCTTGTCCTACCCAACTCTCAGTTGAAGGAGAAGAAGGTAAGCAGTATTTGGTTGATAGTAGCTAGTTACTATTAATTAAGTAATTAGCCCAATTATTATTAATTTAGTATTATTAAAATTAGATGTAGATACTATGAACACTATGAACTATACTCCATCTCACTGCAGATTCGATTTTACTGTTTTACACTAGATGGAAAGCCAAAGGCAGTTGCTGCCATCCTATGGCTACTAACGGTAGTGCAGCTTTTATTGGTTATAATATCAGTGATGCATCTTTGTTGTCATTTAATTCAATCATTAATCATGCTATACGCCAATGCTCAATGCTGGTAGACAACATATGAGGTAATTAACATCGTACTACAGGAGAGATTCCAGCTTGCAAAGATAAATTTATTATTAATATTTGGGGTCATCAAATGGGTTTTACAGGTGTGGTTTGTTACAGCAATGTAGCCTACATGGGTGATCTATGGGGGCCCAATATCATATTCTTTCATGGGTCCAAAATCTCTGCCGGCAGCCCTGGGTTGATGGACAGAAAAGAGCAAATATTTAGGATGAGTTTAAATAATGAAAACATGTATAATTAGAATGATAAATCAGCAAATAAGCAGAGACAATCTAGTTAAATGGACAAGAATAAACTAGTTAGCTGTGTCTCCACACCTCTCTCTGTTTGTCACCGCAGAGCCTGCAGTTGCTGTGTCCATCGGCTTTTCACGTCACTCTGGGCCGATGTTTGAGGGTGAGCGGTACCTTCTGCAGTGTACGGTCGAGGACATTGCTTTACTTGAAAAAGTCACTGTGACCTTCTACAAAGGACCGACAGTAATAATAATAATAATACATTTTATTTATAAGCGCCTTTCTAAACACACAAGGACACTTTACAAAGATNTTCCAGAGTTGGGGAGCAGAGCGACTGAAAGCTCTGCTCCCCATGGTGCTGAGATGGGAGGAGGGTACAGAGAGGTGGATGGAGGAGGAAGACCTGAGGCAGCGAGAGGGGGTGGCAATACGGAGGAGATCAGATAGATAGAGGGGGGCGAGGTTGTGGATGGCCTTAAAAGTATACAGGAGGATTTTGAAGTTGATTCTGAATTTGACCGGGAGCCAGTGAAGCTGTTGGAGGACGGGGGTGATGTGGTGAAAGGAGGGTGTTCTAGAGATGATACGGGCTGCAGAGTTCTGGACCAGCTGGAGCTTATGGAGGGATTTGTGAGGGGCACCAAAGAGGAGTGGGTTACAATAATCGATACGGGAGGTGACGAGGCTGTGGACCAGGATGGCAGTGGTGTGAAGGGTGAGAGATGGGCGGAGACGATTAATGTTTCGTAGGTGGAAATATGCAGAGTGGGTTATGTTATTGATGTGTGAGTGGAAAGACAATGAGCTGTCGAGGATGACAGTACTGAAACAAAAAGAGTTAATGAACAACCGCGAAAAGGTAACGGCGAAATGGATAGTCTACGCAAGCATCATCCCCAGTGGAGAAGAAAAACTCACTGCCACCGTGTACACCATTTCCAGTGGCACACAGATTCACAGCTTCAGTGTGTGCTTCATGCTTTTGTTCTTTGCTCTGGTTGGAGTTCCTTCGCGGGGTAATTAAGAGAAGAGCGACTTTGTTTCCAGAACTATAACTTGATGAATAGAAGCCCATTTCCTACATAGCTCATATCTGATGTCAGTTCTTCAAATGAAAAAGCAGCCTGTTGTGTAAGAACGGTCACTTTTCACAATGTAATACTAATATTCAACCACTACACTGTTTTATTTTGTAATCTGCAAAGTGAGCAGTGTTTTCATTCAAGATAACAATCACAGCATATCTAATTTGCACAGACATAATTCTTCAAGCCTGTTTCCTCTCATTCTGTCAGGTCTGACTAAAAGATCAGCTGCAGTAAAGTCTACAGTCTGAAAGTTCTTCACTCTATATACAAAACTAAATGTGATCAAAATCACTTCATATTGTGTTGAGGTAAAAATAAAGACACCTCTTTCCGGTTATCTCTGGCTCTTTTGGTCTCCAGCTCCTTCCTCCTGAGCTCTATGCCCAGTTGTCTTGAGCTCTCTGAATCCTTCACCTCTTTAGCTCTTTAGCAAACAACTCTCAGTTTCATTCACCATTTTCTTTCCTAAACCTGAGTTGGTCCCCGTCAGTTTGGCGGTTGCAGAGCTACAGGAAATGTCAGCCAGTGATTCTTTCTTAGAAAAATCCATGTAAGGACACAATATCAGTGGGGGATCACCCCTCCTGGTGTCCCAATGTTCGAAAAAAAAAGCAGCAAAGTGCCCTCTTGGATGCCCCTATGGTAGATAAAACGTGACAAAGTGCCCTCTTTGGTGGCCCATTGTGCAAGAAAACCTGATGCACTGCCCTTTAGGGTGCCCTACATGCTAGAAAATGAGTTGGCCTCCTCGTGCCTGTAAATGGTTCAATAGTTAATAGTTCCCTGTGTTTATTACAGAGGTGTAGTAGCTATACTTTAAATCCGAGTCACATAAAACAATTTTTATCTTAACCAGGGTTTTGAACTGTTTCACCGTAAATGTATCCTGACTTTCCGCACGTTGATGCAACAGAACCAGAGTGAACTGTGCGAATTGTAGAGGCGGTGCGTTTGCATACAGAGTCAATGGAAAGACGCGATTAGACCAAAGTGGCGCCAACTGATGCAAAATGTTCCAACTTGAACAAAACGTTTGCGCCTATCCCGGAGCTTTTTGAGTTTGCCTCATAAATGTATAGAAACAAGAGGGAAAATGAGAGAGAAGGAAATAACAGGAAGAATTGGAGATCCTGCTGAGTTCAGTCGCAGGCTGAGTTTAACACAAACACACACAGATGTGGGCGGTATATACTATGTAATATACTATGTAGTAGTACTCCCCAAGACCTGTAAACGGACTTCGATGAGTAAAACTGATGAACTTCCCCTTTAAATGCTGTCATTCTGATACTGATTCTCCAAACCATTTGTTTAAAACTCCTTAAAATATAGTAAGTATGGCTAAGCTACATGACCTTAGTGCATTAACATTTGTGGCTCTGCTGAGTAGAAGTTTGGTCTTTGGTCTGTCTGAAGATCATGATGGTTTTCTCTCCACTGGAGTCGACGCATTTCTGGTTGTAATCCAGCAGTAATTCCTCATAAAGCCAGTGTTTCTCAGACTCGAAGTGAACTTCTCGCTCTCTCAGTGAAGCTTAGTTTATCTACATAACACATCTGTCTTTGACTTTTCAGTTTTGCAAAGTAAACAGGTAGTAAATAAGGGATAGGTTGTAGGGGTTAGCATGGTGTGGACTTAACTGCAAGTGTATAGATACATTTTTGAGTGTTTTTTATTTCAGTGATATGGTTGAAATCAGTTACCATATGGATGATATTTTTCTAATATCCATGTACAGTACTCATATATTTTATTCATCCTCCATAGGACTGTTTTATGTCTTTACAACATATCTCATTAGCATTTTTGGACACTAATATAAAATATTTTCATATCGTGTTCCACTTGTATGCTTTACATCAGACAAAACTCTTCACACATGTGAAACAAAAAACTACAATAACTTTGTGACAGTTTGTAACTGTGGAACCGCATGTTTGACAGTTATTAAACCTGAGGACATCACTGTGACAGAATATGTGTCGTGACAAGAGGCTGCATCGCGCCCCCAACATCGTTCCACTTCAGTGGATAATCAAAACAGGAAGCAGACTTAAGTGCACACATTACTGTATAATTTCACTTTTGGATGCACTTTCTGACTATCTTTAGATTTTCTAACCAGGCTGTTTGGTTTGGTTTAGAAGACTGGAATTGAAAATGATGTTTTTTCGTTTCGTACTTTTGTTTTTTTCTTTGGTGAGTTTTCTGCACAGCGTCCATGTGTCTGGTTCTGGTGAGTAAAGAGTTTTTTAACAAGTGAAGTTTTAAAGCAGGGTTCAAAGCCAGTAAATATGTATTTATTATCTTAAAAAATGGACTGTTGAAATCAATGTGGGTCTCAGTAGACCTCAGGAGAGAATCAATTAAGAAACTTCATGAATTGATTGATTGATTGATTGATTGATTGAAATTAGCAAACATTTTGTAAATCAAGTAGCTTACATACGACAGGTGACAAATTAAAGGAAAGGTGTTGGACCACCACGTGCCGCAAGAACAGCTTCACTGCTCCTTGGCATTGATTCTACAAGTCTCTGGAACTCTGCTGGAGGGATGAACACCATTCTTCAAAAAATATTCCCTCATTTGGTGTTTTGATGATGGTGGTGAAGAGCGCTGTCTAACACGTCGGTCCAAAATCCCCCATAGGTGTTCATGTTTATAGAATAAAAGATTGTTTATTGGTACTTTTACTTAAATAAAGCATCTGAGTACTTCCTCCAAAACTGTCTGTGAGGTGGTTATGAGTTATGGGTGGGGATGCTTGTGTTGTGTTTACTAATTATTTTTAGTTTTAGGTATTTCCGTTTTTTTTTAGTTTTTTTATTATTATTATTGTTGTTGTTGTTGTTGTTGTTGTTGTATTTTGTCTGAAAGAGTGTGTGTGTGTGTGTGTGTGTGTGTGTGTGTGTGTGTGTGTGTTGTCACATTGATTGTAATTTACAATATACTATGACACATCAGCAGCACATAGTTTCCCAAATTCAGGACACGCCAGAGACTACCGTACTTTAACAGAAAGACACATCTGAGAGCATCCTTGAGAAAGAAAACTGGTCTGCAGTCACCATGGACCAACAAACAAGTACAGTATCTGAAGATACATCAGAGACTCTGAGGTCACCGTGGACCAAACACAAGCAAGAACAGAGTCCGCTGATCCTTCTGCCTCTTCAGGTTGTGAGTCTACAACTGAGGCAGAAAATAAAACCAGCTCCGGTTGTTTGTCAATGGAGCCAGGAGGAGTGGGTCACCGACACCAAATGCCTGGTAAACCAGATGATGGAGGGATTCCACTGCGGTTGAAGGCTTCTTCAGACATGAAGAGCACCAAGGAAGTCTGCAAGACTGTAGTGAAAGACCTGTGGGAGAAGTTTTGCAGTAGGCGCCTGCAGGAGTCCATGATACTATCACAGTCCAGTCTGGGCCTCCTGCAGTTTATGAAAAGATGTGCTCCAGGCCGTGGTTTTCAACCCAGTTTTACTCGCTGCCACTTTTATAATAGCACTCATCCCATAAAGCAGCACATCAGCAGCTGCAGCTGGAGAAGGCTTGCAGCATTGCAGCAATGTCCGCTGTCAGAGGTCTATAGGGCCACACAGTGGCTCAGTGGTTAACACTGAGGCCTCGCAGCAACAAGGTCAGGCTCACACCTGTGTGGAGTTTCTCCCTGTGTTGGCGTGGGTTTACTCTGATTTCCTTCCACACTCCCAATTCGGATAGCAAAAATATTTGTCTGTCTGAATGTCTGAAGCACTTCTTAAATTAGAATTATAAGGCAGACCGTGTGTGGACCACGACGCACACACACACACACTCAGGTTATTAATGTTTACAGAGGTTATAGACGTCCTTATCAGGGCCCAAACCTGCCACAGGATAAATATGTGGATAAATAGATAAATGTGGAAATAAATAAATGAATGAGTGAAAAAATTACACAGAAATAAATATAGAAAGAGATCAATAAATACAGAAAAGATATAATATTTATGTATTGAGCATTAATCTATTTGTTTATTCTTTTTGGTAAAATTTACACATATTTATTTATTTTTAATTAATCAAGCTCATTTATTTATTCATTTATTTGTTTGTTTCCTGTGTAATTTTTTGGCCCCGATACATCCTCTAACACTTGTGGGCAAAGAAAAACACACATTTCATTAATCATTTGAATTTTTTCATTTAAATGTTTTCAATTAGCTGTTATATTTTCTGTATATTTGATTTCCCAACATGGAGGTCTAAATGCTGTAGAATGTCAAAGCCATGAATAGAATTCTGCTTGATGAACTGTAATACTTTCTGAGTGCAGAACAAACAGTGTTAAGTATTGAAAGTTGGTACTGAATGTCTGGTGAGATTCTTAGTCTTGTTTTCAGGTGTTTTTTGGAGACATCCAGAAGAGAAACAGCTGTGTAGCTCTCGTTTCATGCACAGCTGATTTGGTGCAGCCAAAGTGAGACATGTAAACAAAATTTGTCTAACTGTGAAGATGTGTGAGATGATAAAGTGTGTGTTCAGATCGGAAGGAAACACACTCGCTGAAGCGATCATATTAGTAGCGTTACCAGCTGTTAATAGCAACAGTCAACATGTTTCATTTCACTGATCAGAAGAACAAATGGCAACATGTGATGCTGAACTTGTCATAGTCTAACTTTATCTCTGACCGCACCCTTACTGATCTGAAGTGAAGTCAATCAAATTTGATCCAACCACACCCACACAGATCTTAATAAATGATAAGGATGTTTTTTTCCACACTTTAACTTTGATTGTTGCTTATTTAGTAATACGTGTTTAATGTTATAGAGAAATACTTTATAGATTTGAAACTTTGAAGCTTTTTAAAATCAATATTAATCTCTGTGCTACAGGTCAAAACTGTGCAGATAAACCTGTGTTCACTCCGTCCAGACTGGTAGTGAAGTTTGGTGACCCAGCCTTTGCCAGCTGCTTGGTATGTCAGCATGCTTGCCTCGGCAGCTCATATGGTTTGGAAAAATCTGGGGGAATCGACACAGAAAATGGAACCACGATTTTATGGACAATTGACAAAATGACTGAATGGGACATGTCTGCCATGTGCTATTATAATGATGCTGTTACTCACAGCCAGTGTTGGAGCACCCTGCCTGTAACTGTCTACCGTAAGTAAGCCTGCTGTTGAACAAAACACTGTTTCTAGTAATGATTTAATAATTTATAATCTAAAGTTACGCTGTTGTTGACAACTTTTATCTTACTGTGTGCGTCTGTCTACATCTCTCTCTGTTTGTCTCCACAGAGCCTCCAGATATTGTCTCCATCAGCTTTATTAATAATCACACTGGGCCGTTGTTTGAGGGTCATCAGTACACTTTGCAGTGTAGAGTCCAGAACGTTGCTCCTGTTGAAAACCTCACTGTGACCTTCTACAGAGGACAGACAGTACTGCGTCAACTACAGTCCAACAACACACAGAAGGAACCAGTGACTGAGATCTTCACTCTGAGCATCACCCCCAGGAAAGAAGATGATAGAGTCCAGTACTGGTGTGAAGCCAAGCTAGAACTGGGACCTGAAGGACCACAGCGACCTCCAGTGGTGATGTCACAAAACATCCCCACCACTGTCTACTGTGAGTCTGACAACAAAACAATCATGGGATATGTAGGAGCCATGTATTTGTTTTTGTTTGTGTGTAATATTCCTCCCAGCCACTAGGGTGTGTATTGTAAAGGCAGAGGCTGGCCACAGTATATTTAAGTTGAATGCCGGTAATCACAGGTGTTGCTGATAGAAAGGAGCAAACAGTTTTTTGACTGTTCTCGGCATCACATGGCTGTATTTGTTTTACCTTTTGTTTGAAGTTATTGGAAGTGACAGACACCAAGGAGGAAGGAAAATAAACGCACCATATAAAGTATACATGAAGACTGAATATCATTTTTACAGAGTTCACGTCTAAACAACTCAGACCAGTTAACAACCAGTAGCGGCTAAGTGTGGGACTTAGTCACTACAGGATAGTTTGACATTTTTGGTTAGATTGAGTTAGATGAGAGGATTGATACCACTCTCATGTCTGTACGGGGAATAGGAAGCAACGATCAGGTTAGCCTAACTTAGCATAAAGGCTGGAAACGGGGGGAAACAGCTAGCCTGGCTCTGTTCAAAGGTGACAAAATTTGCCTCCCAGCACCTAAAAAGCTCTCTAATTAACACATTGCGTCTCATTTGTTTAATCTATTCAAAAACCAAAGTGTAAACCAAAAGTGGAACACAGTTTTGAACAGAAGTTTGAAGTATTTTACATGCTATTTCGCATACATTTGCCGTAAAGAGATACAGTACATATTGATATTGAAAAATATTGTTCAGCCATATTGCCCAGCCCTAACATCAGTACCCCTCACTCCTGCTTATTAAAAATAATACACTGGACTACCAAAACCTTACGGTCATGTTACAATATGACAAAAACAAGCTTATAACAGTGCACGTTACTTAGGGAGACACTTTCTTATCCTGTTTATCTCTTTTACAATGTACATTACGCTACACTACTTATTTGCTTTTACTTTAATGACACGTGTTGTATTCCTCCTCAATTAATACACAGACAAGCCTCAGCTAGATCATCCATCATATCCAGATCTGATCACCGTCCTGTCAGGACACCGTCTACAACTGAACTGCTCAGCTCTGGGAAACCCCAGCCCCTCATACACCTGGACTCTCCCTGCCAACATTTCCCCCTTCAACGGCAGCATTTTCACCATCAACTCTGTTGCTGCTGAGGATGAAGGGCAGTACACCTGTTCTGTCAGCAACAACTTAGGGACTATCACTGTGAAGTTTAACGTGGATGTCCAAGGTGAGTTTAAAGTTTTGTCATGTCCAGTCTTCAGGGTTATGATTGTAAATGGAAAGTAAATCACTGAAGAGCAACCGCAGTATTTCTTTCTCACAGCAGTTGAGAATTTATTCTAA
>NTHP01000895.1:86318-110855 GCA_003416845.1 Oplegnathus fasciatus | reverse complement strand
ATACTGAGTATCTGTATCTGTAAGAAATGGCTTCAGCCAGTCACCCCATCTACAGAGGACTGGTATGATATCATTTATGAAATCTTTATAATGGAAAGAATCACCTTCTGCATGAGACCTGAGGAAATCAAATTTGAGGAAATTTGGGAAAAGTGGAAAATGTACATTTCTCTGAAACGCCCTTCTTTTGTTTAAATTTGTATATATAATTTATATATACTGTATATACTTCTTTTTCTTTTTTTTAAAATCTCAAATTAAAAAACACCCCATGTTCTATTTTATGTTCTATAATTATACTGTATAAAGCTGAGAAGATGGATCACACTGTAAAAAGATGACTGTGTAAACTCCTGTTAAATAAAGGTTACATTAAAATAGAAAGTCAGCAAAAACATCCAGTGTTATCATACTGTTGCTTTTTCATTAAAATTACAGTTAGAGGGTTTTTTTTTGCTATTTTCTAAACATAAACAAACAAATAAATAAATAACCCATGCGCCCCGCGCTTCTTGATGACGTGTCTTGATTGGAGTCCCGGCGCGCGGAGCTGCCGTTGGAGAGACGGAGGATTTGTGTAAACGGCTTGAGGCTTCACCCGCTAAGAGGATTGGGAAACTATCAATTTCTGTCGTGTTTGCTGACTCTTTATCGGCGCAGTGTCCCAGGGGAACAGCCCTGCAGCTTCCTTCTACTGAAACTGAAAACCCAGAGAGGAGAGAGGGGGCAGAAGATGAGCACCGGAGCGGGCATCGACTACAGCGCCTGGGATCACATCTATGTGTCAGACGACGAAGATGTGGCCAGTCCGTACGTCGACACGCCGAGCTTGTTCAGAATGAGACACCGGGTCAGCAGTGAAACTTGTAGTAGCCGTGAACTGTGGAGTCTTATACCCGGTTAGTTTTACCTGTAGAAGTGACTTAGCTAGTAACAGACAACCAGAGGAGTCGATACACAGAGAGAGAGCTGACCAACAGGTGTTACACAGAAATATGTGACCCCTCTGCTAGCTAAAGACTGGCAAGCTAACTTTATTTTGTTTATTCTTTAAAACAAAAGTTACGCAGGGCTTTACAGGGGAGAGGAAAATGGAAAAGACAGGATATGATATATGAAAACAGGCAGAATTAAATGTGCAACCCACAACATAAAAGGTTTAGAAAGTTAAAGAAAACTCTAGAAAAAGACTGAAAGTGTCAACCTCTTTGACAGCTCTCTCAGTGCTCTACTAGTGGCTACCAGTTTGCTGTCACAGCTATAAAAATATTATTTTGGCATATATGTAGGCTGACAGGTAACAAGAAAAGGCAGGGCAGAAATGCCAAAATTATGTTTTGATGTTTTGTTTATGTTTTGTAAAGGTCCACTCCTGACGTTGGAAATAATTTGGCAAAATAATAATAAGTTAAGGTCTTTCCAGAGCTTACAGCCACATCACACGGTTTCTTTGCTTTTTCCAGAGCTTTCCGCTGTATCTCACTGACTTCATTATCTATCTGCCTCCCATCTACTGATGAAGAGCAGGAGACCCAGTTGAAAGCCCTGGAAAAAGCTGATGAAGGGACCTTGAGTTCAGATTATTTTGTCAAAATATTCAAGGTGATTTAGAAATGATGTCGCCATCACAGTTTGTCCATCAGACAGCACTGACAAGTTTACACACAGTACATACTGATGTCACAACAACCAAACTCTAAGGATCCTTATCCAAAAGTTATATATTTTAGTTTAAAAAAATTAATATTGGCAGAAAAATCATCATCCAATTTTTTATTTTGTCAAAGTGACAGTCTGAGTAATTTTTAGAGGCCTGAAGAGATAGTTATCCAGTATTTCACAAGACAAAAAACAGGGATCAGAGGAATGTCTGAAAAAAATAAATGCATTTTCTTTTTTGCTCCTTTTCTGTTAATTGTCTCACAGCCCCACTGTCTTAGATAGACATCAAATCATAAGGTGTAAAAATCACAAGTTACTTGAAATTAAATAAATGAACTGTGGAACCAGTATGGCTGCCAACTGCACTGGTCAAGCTCAGTTTGTATGGCTCTCGTTCAGTGTAGCCAATGAGCTTAGCTGGTGTCACGTGACTAGTTAGTAAATGAAAAGTCTAGATTGACTTGTAGTCTCCAGCATCCCTCTGGTTTTCCTTGTCTATTTTCATTCCAGGATTTCTCAAATCGGATATCTATAGAGAATCAAAGCTCGTGGAGACGTGGGACAGTTAAAATAATACCACTGGCTGATATGTTTGAAATGTTATGGGCTGGTACACTGGAGCACCATTGCTCATTTCAGCTAGTGAATGTACAGATTTGGCCATGTATGTGTTCTTAAGTTAACATAATTAAATGAGTCTGAACAAGTCATTCTGATTCATGCCCTTTATGTGTTTCATTTCTCAGCAACAGGCATAATAGTTCCAAATTAATAGTTGGTAGATATTTGAGATCCTTCTCCCACATCTTGCACTGATTCATTATTGTTTTTAAATAAAATAAATAGTCCTAACATTGCAAAATGTAGCTCCTAGGTAATTAGTTCTCTTTGCTGTGTTTTATCCAGTTTTTCTTTCTGTCGTGCACGCATTTGTTTTGATGTGTGTGTTCTAATTTTCTTCTAATTTCACTTTTGAGCGTCCTCTCCCATCCGTCTACCATCTGTGTCTGATGTTTCGTTTTCATTTATGTCTTTACTCTCATCCACTCTGGCCTGCCATAACAGGCCCGGCTGGAGAGAATGGCTGAGTTTCAGCAGAGAGGGGAAGACCTGGAGGATAATTCTGCAGAATGCAGGAGGCTGTTAGAGGAAGCCCAGGGACGACTTAAAGAGCTGGAAGAAGGAAGGAAGGAGGGAGAGGAGGATGAGGAGCGAGAGGCTGAGCTAAAGAAAGTCCAGGCCGAGGTGAGAAAACTGAAGAAAGATGAAAAGTCATATGAGAAAATGATCGAAGAACACCGGCAAGAAGAGAAGAAACTGCCCTGGAATGTCGACACTATCAGCAAAGAAGGTTTCAGCAAAGTAAGGCGTGGCATCAAGGTCTCAACATTTGCAAGATTTATTGTGAATTGTCCGTATCCTGATTTATCTGTTTTCTTTGTCTTGTTTTCTAGAGTGTAGTCAACGTCAAGCCTGTAACAAAGGAGGAAACAGAAGAGGAAAAGGTGGAGAAGCACAAGACCTTTGTGGAGAAGTATGCAACGGAAATCAAACACTTTGGTATGCTTTAGTCTTGATGTGACTGAGCATGTTTGTTGTTTTTGCCTCACTGCTTTTTCACATTGTCTCTTTCTTTCAAATGGACCTCCCCACACCCACAGACACTCAATTTTCATGTTGTGTAGAAAAGTGTTGTTTAAACCTCTTTATTTTAATCTCTAGTGAACATCCCAAGATTTTCAAAGACACCAAACATCTCATGGGCTGTGTGCAAAATATTTCACTCATTCACTGTTCCTAACTCATTATATAGAAAACTGTATGGTGATTGGGTCAAATGGCAAAATTAAAAATATATTTTGGACACTACGTGGGCCATTCCAGTTATTCAAATTCACTTTTTTTCTGTTTATTTAATATATAATGGTAGTTCGCTCTTGGTCCGTGTGCACAGATTGTACACTACTTATTATGTTGCATTGTGGGAGTCCAGTATATGATATAGTGTATGATCAGACAACACTACAAAAAATGGGGAAACACACTATATAGTAAATAGTGAGCAATTTTTAACACAAGGATATATGTATAATGGTGGGAACTTCAGGGTTCAAGTGGCTAAACATGTTTATTTTTGTGTCATATGGTGCCTTCAGTGTTTAATATATTTATGAGAAACACACTAATGAGGTATTCTTTACTTTGTAAGTCTGATAGCTACAAATGAATAAGTTCTATACTGATGTTTAGAAGAGGAACTCCAGTGATTTATTAATGCACTTCTTTAATGTTGGGGGGCTCAAAAGAGATAGATTAAAAAGAAACACAAGGTCAAAATCAAAGCAGCAGAAGACACAGCCAGACTTTTAGTCCCTAGTATGGGTAAAACAGAAAATCACCGATTTTGAAGAAGGTACATGGCAGCGTCCATTTTTAATGTTAGTGACCAAACAACAGTGTTCTCATGACTTAAGCCACTTGAATGCATAACATATTTGACTTTAGGGCTGCAACTAACGATTATTTTCATTATCGATTAATCTGTCGATCATTTTCTTGATTAATCGATTAGTTGTTTGGTCCATAAAATGTCAGAAAATGGTGAAAAATGTTGATCACTGTTTCCCAAAGCCCAAGGTGACGTCCTCAAATGTCTTGTTTTATCTACAACCCAAAGAAATTCAGTTTACTGTCATAGAGGATGAAAGAAACCAGAAAATATTCACATTTGAGAAGCCGAAATCAGAATTTGGACACTTTTTCTTGAAAAATGACTCGAAATGATTAATCAATTATCAAAACTAATCAATTAATCGACTAATCATTGCAGCTCTATTTGACTTCCCGTGTCGAAAACAACCTCTGGAGCTCAATTTTGAATGCAGCATTATGCTGGATGTGCTTGTGTGTGCACCAGGTATGTTGCGTCGCTGGGATGACAGTCAGAAGTATCTGTCAGACAACCCACATCTGGTGTGCGAAGAGACGGCTAATTGCCTCGTTGTCATCTGTATTGACTTTGAGATAGATGAGGTGAGTGCTGTGAGAAAAGTGCGTACACTTGTTCTGGGTAAAAAACAACTGATTCTGTCAGTTGAAGCCTTGTAAATTCTCCATGTACTTGTAGAAACATGCACTGATGGCGCAGGTGGCTCACCAGGCCATCGTCATGCAGTTCATCTTGGATTTGGCTCGAACGCTTAAGGTCGACCCAAGAGGCTGTTTCAGAGAATTCTTTTCAAAGATTAAGGTAGTTGGCAAACGTCCTCTCCTGCATCTTTGTCTGTGTAGTCACTTCATGGGGAAAGTTATTTTTGTTGGTGTATCTGAGGGAATTTGGCCATTGAAGTGTTTTCGTGTCCATGTCAGACAGCAGACAAGCCATACCAAGATGCGTTCGACCGTGAGCTGGAGTTGCTGAAGGAGCGGGTCCGCAGCTGTGCGCAGATACGTATGGAGGGCGCTATGAAGGAGCTAGAGGAAGAAGAGAGGCTGAAGAGACTGGGCCCAGGTGGTTTAGACCCTGTAGAGGTCTATGAATCACTGCCTAAGGTAAAACATTCACACACACATGCATAGCATTTCAGAGAGAGGTTGTTGTTTGTTTACACGTGGAACTAAAATAAAATGTACATTTGATAATTAAAAAAGCAGGTGACTGATGATGAAGGATGAAAGTAATAGCATGGAGTAACAACGCAACAAACTGGTGGTGAGCAAGAGCATTGTCAAACTGTAGTTTTGAAGATGGACTCTTCTTGATATAACTAAAACTTGGTTCACTGGTTTTAATACTGAATTTACAAGAAGACACAAACAGTAAAGGTTGCGTTGTAGACAGTGTTTAATGCTTGTCTTGAGCCAAGCAATATTAAATTGTCAGATTTTTAAAAGGAGTTTGGTGACTTCTTCCTCTTCGATAAAGGAGTGTATCAGGGTTACTGTTTCTATTACCTGTGTGTTTTTATTTCATGAATTTAATCAAATTTAGAAGTGAAATCAGTCAAATATAAACACGCACTTTAATCAGATATTAGACTGTATTCACAACCACGACAGATGTTATTAAGCTTTATCTTTGGCAGGTTAAGAGTCAGCCTTTCTACCCACTTCAGCTGCCTCTATGATAACATTTATGTGCCTTTGTTTTTCTGTTGTCAGACAACTTAATGGTTATATAAGCTAATTCAATAAAGGGTATCTAAATAACCCAATCAATAAATCCTGGTAAAATCCAGTAAATTCTGCAGCAGACTAAACCTGTTTTTTTTTAAATAATTAACGTTATAGGAAAAAATAGGAGGTTTCCACAATAAACTAGGACGGTCACTATGAATTCATGTCTGCGATATTTAATATAGCTTTACACTGCAACTAAAAAAGTGTGTGTTACCTCCCTCTACATCCCTCGAGGCTGTGAGGGAAAACAGCAGGCCTGTTAGAGTGTCTCCCATTTCATCCAGTTTACACACCACATCAATGACCACCTTGTTTTACTGCACTGGCTGAAGCTACAAGCCAGAAAAGTCAATACTGCAGATCCACACATACAAGCTAGCATCAGCCACATGGCTACAGGTTACTGTGATGTTCATGTTTAACATATAACATATAACATATAATGACCCTGACTTTGTTTACGGTATTGTTTAATCGTGTGCATAGTGTAAAGGTATGTTATTTATACTAAGCAGGAGAAGAAAGGAATTGAGATCCGTGCAAATCTACCTACTTTCCTGTTATTGTTTTCCACATTTGTTTTATTTTCCTTTTATATTCTTTTTTGAGAAAATGTGGCTTTCCTCCTCTTGAAGTTAACATTCTGTTAGTGGCTCCTGACATGAGCTATTTAAAAAGATCGTTTTACTGTGACAGTCATGTCTCGTGCGAGAGACTGCATTTTTTCACAGATTTCAAAACCGCTGTTTGTAGATTTTGAAGTCAGTGTTTGCGCAGTCTGTTGATATGAACCGTGTTGCCATTTGGATAATCAGAGGAGTCAATACACAGCTCAGCAGAATGGACTCCACCAGTCAGTCAGCAGCTCTCTGTGAAAGGTAAATAGTGTTATCTACTCTCCTTGAGCTTTCACATAAGCTTTAACAGGGTTGTTTGGTTTCTTTTCAGTGACAGAAACATTCAGTTTAATAAAATTAAGTCCAAACTTAATATAATTGGATAATATTGTGTGATGAAAAGTGAATTTGAGATTGAGATGTACACTGGGGTCCACTGTGCATTTTAAAGTGATCATATGCTAACATTTTAGACATGACAATGAAAGCATTTTTTCCTCCTTGGCTCACCCAGAGTCAGTGCTGACAAACCAGTAAGCGGTACTCCGTTCACCACTGTAGGTTCATCGCATCACATTAGTACATTGACATTTTTTGTTTCATAGGAAATACAGAAGAGCTTTGATGAGAAGAACATTCAGATGCTGCAGGAAGCTATCGGCAAACTGGACCCTGAGGTGAGTGTGTTTGTAACTGAGCTGTGCCCTAAAATAGTAATTTACAGTCAATAAAAGTGCCTTAAAGAAGGCCAAAACGTGTCTTTGGCACAAAATGTCACCAAAATCTATCTGTTCATTCATCTATTCTGTGTCTTGACCTGGCGCCACTGTTTCTGTCTATAGGAAGGAAAATACTACCTGAGGAGGTGTATTGACTCTGGACTGTGGGTCCCTAAATCAGGAGAGGGTGATGATTCAGAGGAAGAGGACGTAGAGGACGAGGATGAGGAAGAAGATTAATAATAGAAGGAAGAACTAGGGCTGAATAATTAATTGAAATATTACAGAAATCGCAATATGGCAAGTGCAATGTCCAAATCGCAGGAGCTGCAATTTTGTGATAAAAGTAAAATGTGTCATACTTTACCCTTATAAATGAAGCGTTGTGGTGTTATAGAGATTCCTCGGCCTACAAATCAGACTCGCCAGGTGTGAGGGAACATGCTTGTTTGGTACAGACCCCAGCAAAAATCACATCATCTTCATTTTTATATTTTTTTCAGTGAAAATGAAATTCAAAAATTCCCACTAAAATCGTGACTCATATCGCAATATCTGTCAAAATAATCACAATATGATTTCTTTTGCATATCGTTCAGCCCCAGGAAGGACTGATACGATTGAACTGATACGCCCGTAAATTGCCTCCATTTTGACCCACATCGTCACTTTAAGTTAATATTCCTTGTTAGTTGACAATGAATGTGGTGTCCAACAGTGCAAGTAATGCTTCATATATGCAACATAATGTACATATATAAATGTTTAATAAGAATCAGAATCAGCTTTATTGGCCAGGTGTACACATACAAGGAATTTGACTCCGGTTTTTCTTTTAAGCATATGGACTAAACTGTCATGTGATGTACTGGATTAACAGTGTTCAAACAAAAGCACTTTTACGGTCACTGTCAATTTTAAGCTACTTTGTGCAACCAAGTAAAAAAAATACTTCAGAATAAGGTATCTTTTAGGCATGCCTGAATATGTTTTTATATTGCAGACACTTTACCCTGAATTAATGTCATTAGAGTCAGTTGATTGTGCATTACTCCTGTGTATTATCATCTTAAAAGAAAGCTCTCACATAAGAGACCTTGCAAAAGCCACCACTCCTGATCTTTTGGATTGATCCATGTTTATGTTTTGATGATTGCATCTTAACTGTATTAATACTCTATTAGGTTTAAATTTCAGCACTTACTCAGTACATATTATTATATGCCATTACAGCTGGCCGCTGTGTTCTTACCTTTAAAATTGTGGGTAGGTCTTCCTTCTCTGCACACTATCCAAAAATCATATTTTATTTGAAAAAAGTATAGCATGCCGTCACAGGCACTTTTACAGATCAAACAATCTGCCTGCCTTGTCCTACTGTGGTCAACAGCGCCATCTCAAGTCTGTTTGGGGACAGACAGCCCATAAACTACATCAGAAGCCTGTATGATGAGCACCAATAAATCAAGTTTCCTCACTTATCATGTCTGTGATTGGTGAATTTTAAGACTGAGTAATTTCTAATCAATATCAGCTGATATCAGTTGGCCTAAAACTGAGTGGAGTATTCCCAAACAAAGTGTGCTCAACATTCAAACTCCAGTTTGTGTCCAGTGCAATGGATTCTTAAAAATTACAGTTGTGGATACTATTTGGTGGACAAACCCCTCACAAAGAATACAATAGTCCTACATAAATATAAATTAGGTGAACTTCGATAAAGTTTGTTTTTTGTTGAGACTGTCAAAGGTGTTGATTCAACTAGAAAGTGTCACGTTGTTGTTTTTTTGTTATTGTTTTGAGGGTGTATCCTTGGCATAGTAGAAACTACAGCGAGGCTGATAAACCGGCAGTAAGTAAGTAAGTAACAAGACATTGCAGTATAGAAATGCCAGAAAGATGTTTGAGATAATTTAGAAACAGTTCATGTAAAAAAAAATGATCTCAGCCGATAAATCATTATCAGGTTTTTGGAACGCTCAAGGGGTAATAAGTTTTATTCTGTATTTACCTTTGAAGTTGTGAGACTGTCTGTTTTGAAGTCGTGTTGTAGAACTTGTACAATAAATCACGTTTAATTTGTTTGTGTTTCATTTATTAACTTTTCCACTAGTTGCTGTGAATCCTGACTCATTTTCTGCCATACTTCTCTCTCTGTCTCTCTCTCTCACTTGCATAATTAATTGCCGGGTCACTCTCCCTCCCTGTCTCTCTCCCTCCCTCTCTCTCCTTCATAATTAATTGGTGGGTTTGATTTAGTGGTCTGTGCAGGATTTTTTGAGGCAAAGCTTCTTTGTGCAGTCACTTTTGTAAATAGAAAACAATCAGCGCAGGCCCGGGGCATAAATCAAATCTAGATAATGCCTATAAAAGCCGATGGGAGACTAACAGAATAGCAACACAGCTTCATGCAGAACTGCTTGGGTGTGTTTATTTGTATGTTGTCGGCCCGTTTATATCAATGTGTGGTTGTAATTGTTGTAACAGTCAGGTCCTCTCTCGATGTGTGTATGTTATACTAATTTTGGAAAAGTATTGGACAGGCAAAAGTCAGCACAGGTTTAGTTTCTGAAAGTTAACTGTGATCATCAGAGGTTCTACTGACTTTTTGTTTTTAATTTTCATTTACAATCACAGTATTTGTCAGAGCTGAAACAATTACAAGCTCAGTCGATGGACTGAAAATGGACTGGCAACTATTTTGATAGTAGATTAATCGTTTTAAGTCCTTTTTCTAGCAAAAATGCCGAATATTCTCTGGTTCAAGCTTCTCAAATGTGAGGATTTGCTGCCTTCACTTGTCTTACATTATAGTAAACTGAATATCTTTGGGTTTGGGACTGTTGGTCAGACAAAACAAGCAATTTGAAGACGTCATCTTGGGTTCTGGGAGCTTATGATGGACATTTTTCACAATTTTCTGATACCAAATAAGGAATCACTTAATTGGGAAAAGAATCAGCTGATTAATTCAATCAGCTGTCTTGATTGTTATCAATGGAATACATTCATGAAGTGTAGCTTAAACACAAAAAGCTTGTTGCTCTTTGCTTTGCAGCTTTAGGAAGCTCAGTGTCCATGTACACATTTCTGTTCAGGATTAAACAAAAGAGTAGCATGATTCCTGTTTCAAGGCTTAAAATGGATAAACGTACTGCATGTCCTTGAATGACTGTAAAAGGACATGGGAGAAAAAAGGAGAGTGAGTAACAGGAAACATGAATCCTTTATTGTGATTTTTTTTTATAGCGGTGTGTTCCAATAATAATCTGTTCTGTGTGTGGGTGTGTATAATGGAGAGAAATGACGCCTGACTATTGAAGCAGAGAATCGGCGTGTGGCTGCTAATAAGAGAGAGAAAAAAAAGGCAGGGGTACCGATGGAGAGAGGAGGAGCGGAGGCTGTTGTATGGGATTAATGGACACAGTGTGTGTCTGTGCGGGAGGAGGGAGGGGAGGGTGAGATGGGCTTCTCCACGGAGGCTGTGGTGGTGCTGGTGGTGGTGGTGGGGGGTGGCTGGGGGAGACCACTGTGGCAGGGGAGAGGGAGAGGAGAGACAGGGAGGGAGGGAGGCTGGTGAAGCCGCGGATATTCATGAAGACGCCAAGTGTTTTTTCTCTCGCCGTGGTGACACACTGCTAGTCTGCAGAGAGACAGAGGGAGCGGGGAAGAGAGAAGGGGAAGGAGACAGAGTGGAAGCAAGAAGACGAGGCCCAGCCCATCTTTCCATTGATCTTGAGGCGATCAAGGTGAGTGTGTTTTTATTCTTACATGCTGCAGCTTGACTATGTGTGTGTGTGTGTGTGAATGAATGTGTGTGTACATGTGTGTCTGTCTGACACATATCTCTTGCAGTGCGTGTGCAGACAGGCATGATGGCAGGGCTGTCCTCATGTATGCATGATGTCAGCGTGTGTGTTTTTTTAATATATATATATTTGGGTGTTTTGTAACAAGAGCAGGCTGGTAGTTGAGCTGCATATTGATGCATTGCTGCTTGGTTTTATAAGCTGCTTTATCTGTAGTGGAGGTGGTACTGGTGGCAGCAATGGTGAAAGTGTATGTGCTCAAATTTGTCATTGTCTGTGTATATATATGTCACTGTGTCACTATGCATTTGTTGATTTCTCCACTCAGACCCCCTTTCGTTTTTTACACTGTGAATCTGTGCAGACTCTGGTGTGAGAGTGCTTTCATTGAGTGGGTGTGTTCTTGATGACCCCTGGTAAAAGTCGTCTCCACCACTATCTGTCTGTTTACCAGCTCAATCAGAAACACTCTTGATATGCTGAATCTGTCCTATCCATTGGAATTAGGTCATCTCGGACTGCTCAGAGTAATTATATAACATCAGAGAGCTTTGGTGTTGCAGTATCTGCTCAGAATTAGCCTCACTGTAGGTACAGCTCCTGCAATGCCACGACAGCCAAAATATTTTGTTAGGGCTGCCCCCTTTATTAGTCGACCAATCATTTCTTTGGATATTAGTCACGAAATTGTGATTTTTATTAGTATTTCATTAGTTTTTTTTATATCTATGAGCTTTGTACTGTGGGAAACAATAGGCGTTCGTTCCCAAATATATCTCCAAGCTGGTTTATATTGCCAAAGGAGGATTGTATGTATGGGAAAAGGATTTTCTCACATTTGATGATGCATCAAATGAATTCATTAAATGAAAGCAGGACAGAGAGTTCTAAAAGCAGGAAGGAAAGATGATTCAAAAAGAGAAAATTAGCTGACGATATTTGAATTCTTGCTCGTACTAACTCTTCATTTCTGTTTTCTCACAGGGAATCTACACCGAAGAGGACACACTGAGACAGATTCAAGGATAGATCCTGGCGTATCAAACCTGGAATTTTGACATCTGGACTTAACACTTCTCCCTGTGCAGAATTTGGATCTGACCGACCAATCAGACAATGGAAAACTGATCTGAGACAGGAGACACAAACTGGATCTGGATTATTGATTGTTGTAAAACTGCATTCATGTGGGATCAGGTTTACAACTGGGAAATGTCATGTGAACAATACTCCAAGTTGGATAAACATTTTAGAAAACTTGGGACAAGGTTTTCTTCAGCAGCGGCATCATGAACTCTGACCGGGACATCCCATTGGCTCGTCTGGCAAGACGACATGCAGGCGGACTTATTTTTTCCCAGAAACTCGTAGCTTACACTAAAATGGAGTGAGAATTTTCTCTTAGATTTTTCTTTCTTCCACCTTTTGAAAAACCAACAGATCAAAACAAAGGTCATCCACCTCAGACTGAACCTGGAGCCTCTGAGGGGCACATAAATGCACCTTTAGCATTAAACGGCAGGTTGGACGCCCGGTTTCAGCCATCTGAAGACTGAGGTGTGGACGGAGGGCGAGCGAGGCGGTTGGCTGGCTGAGTCAGCTCCAATGGGGGCCGGTTGTGACCCGGTCTGACCCCGGTTTGACCTTGCTGTGACCTTTGACCTCTCCGGTCCTGGCTCTCCACCTGCTCTGCTGCCTGGGTTCCGGAACGCTCCGCCCTGGGGCCCAGAACGAGCCAATCAGGATGAAGAAGAGCCGCAGCGTGCTGTCTGTGACTGGAGAAGAGGTGAGAAGGAGAATATAAACAACCAGGGACATACCTGAGAAAATCAACTAACTTTGTCACTTGTTTCCATGAGAGTAGATACCAGAGAGAGCAGAGACTCGACTGTGTGTGTGTGTGTGTGTGTTTTCTTGAATGCTCACCATGACATATAAACCTCGTGACTTTCACACATCCAAGGCTCCCTTTGTTCTTGTTGTCGGGGTGTGTGGACGCACTCAGAAGTCATGGTGGACATCCTGTCTCCTGCAGCCTCCACTCACACAGTGTGAGCCACTCAGTCAGTCATAGTCCTCTATGTAAATGAGCCCCAGCTAAATGAGTGCTCTATGTAAATGAGATATTTTCCTTAAAAGGTAACGTCTTGGCTGAAGGACATAATACCATGCATTATTCAAGCGCTCTTTTATTGATTATGCTGAGCGGGTGCCCATACATTTGTGTATGTTTGTGTGTACTGTATGTGTGTGTGGATGTGAGCATCTTTCCACATCTGGGTCTGGACGACATCAAACGCAGCATGGAAGCAACACGGCACTGTTGCCTAGCAACTGCTACCATTCCCCTAGTGTTTTGTTGCTACGGTACTGCAGTGCAGATCAGCCTCTAAGAGCTCAGTCTGTAGAGGCCTTATCCCAGACACACACACACACACACACACACACACACACACACACACACACACACATGCATGTAGCCGAACACACGCACAGTCACACACATTGATAATTTATAGTGTGTGTTTTTGTGGAAATTTCTTCGCTCATCAGAATTTCAATATGGCAAATCAACATGGTTTGTTAATGTGCCAAAATGACCTCTTCTTATTAAATACACAGTATTAAATGCACAGCACACATTTTTTATTTACAAAGAAAAAAGTGTTTTATCTTTTGAAAATGTGTCTCTCACCTGCTCTCCCTGCTGTCTCTCAGGGCAATGACACAGATATAACAGGTGCTGGGGAGAAGGCGGAGTCATCTCGCTACAGCCGATCTTATACGTCAGGGGCCACACTGGGGGCTGAGCTACGCAGAGGGAGGAGCAGAAGACTCTCGTCTAGTCTCCAGGTATTGAAAGGAAGCATGGGTGCATTATCTTGCTTGGGGTCCTGGGGTAAAAATTAGCTATGGGCCCCCATTAACCCCCCTCCCTAATATGAACATAATATTAAAGGACCATACCGTTGATTTAGCAGTGTTTTACAGTTTTGAATATATTTGTCCTACCATTGCAGGGATCACAATCTGTGATTGTCTGTGATAACATGCATTGCCATGCAACAATGCAGACTTGATGTGTCACTGTGATAGATTAAAGCTGCAATAATCAATATTTTTATATTAACAATAGATCCAATGACTGTGTAATATGAAAGGGGTCCCTCGTAGAATCTCCCAACTCCTCAGCTCATTGTTTGGTTTTACGGCCTGCAACTTTACTGTTTTGTTTTAGCAACAGCAGGCAGCTGTTTGAAGGAAAATACTCCGGTGCTGGTCAGGCAGTTTATGTTGGGTTCATCAAACGGCAAACAGAGAAAGTTAGCAACTAGCTGGTGAACATAGTGGAGCATTTAGCAGCTAAAGAGTCATTTATTTTTCTCAGGGCTTGAAGAGGAAAACAGAGCTAAAAAAAAAAGAGTGATTATTGAACTTACATTTGCCAGGTGGACACAACGCAACTCCAAATAAATTATAGTATTATAATATTCTTCCATATCTGCTGGATGTGTAAATGGGCAACTATTTATCAACTTGAAAGGTGATATTATGCCAGTGTTATTACAACAGACAGTGATGTTTCTGATACGGCCAAATGACCAAAACATTAGTTATTGCAGGAATCTGGTAATTAAATTTCATACTGCACTTAAATGAATGGAAACTAATGGCTGCCTGGAATGACAGGAAAGATACATACAAATACAAATAAAAAAAACTCCATTGTACACATTTAAAAATGATCAGCAAAATTGTAAAGTTAATTATTATTAAATTATTGGAATGAATGAAATGACCTCAGACCAGTTGACAGTCAGTCTGGGCTTTTGGGGCTCCTGTTTTTGAGTTGTTTTGTTGTTTTCTCAGCCTTGAACGGAGGAGAGATTAAGTGTACAAATTGTGCTGCATCCCTGCAAAGCAACTGGTGACTAGTATCTTCTACAAAACCTTCCTCCTAACTCTGCAGGTACCCTGCTGGCTCCGCCCTCGAGACCGCACCCGTTCACCAGAAGTCCTGAACAACGTCTCGCGTCCAACAACTCTTCCCCTCCGCATCCCGCCACGCATCTCCATCACACAAGCAGACACTGACAGGTTTACACACAACTTCATTTCAAACCATTGACTTCACCTTGCAGGAAGCTCTGCATGATGTTTTAATTTCTGTCCTCCCTAACCATCAAACTTTTCCTCCTCTCCTCGTGCTCCAGTTACGAAGCAGAAAATGGCGTGTCACCAGGTCACACCCCACTGGGTTCGCAGAGTCCAGGCCTCACCCTGCACACCTCCTTTCCCCAGGGCCAGAGAAGAGAGTCCTTCCTCTACCGCTCTGACTCGGACTATGACATGTCGCCCAAGACGGTCTCGCGGAACTCCTCCCTCGCCAGCGAAGGGTGAGACTCATGAAGAAAGACAAGAAGAATGAGTGATGGGGATGGAGCATGTATGTGTGTATCCATATATTATATATTGTTATCATTTCTCTCTCTGTCCCTACCTCTCTCAGGCACACAGGAGAGGACTTTATTGTCACACCTTTTGCTCAAGTGAGTCTCACTTAATAGATAAATCTACTGTAGATTATTAATCATTATACTATACATTGTGTAAAATGTTTCACAATGCTTCTGGTTCTCCCAAATAGTTTCTCAGCCATTTTACATCATTTTGTCCTGTTGGAAAATGGTTAAATGTATATTTCTATGAGGCTCTTCTGTATATACTGTATATCCTGTGATACTGTGTGATGTATATGTGATAATACTGTCTGTATTTAGGTACTGGCCAGTCTGCGATCAGTACGGAGCAACTTCACCATTCTTGCCAACGTCTCCACACCAACAGTCAAGTCAGTACCAACTCATTGTCCTGAAATGTCCCACTTATGCACTTAATGATAGTTTGCTGTGTGACCAGACTTTACAAATCTAACAACAATGAACTTTACTACTGTGTATTCAACCTTAAAATGCTGCTACTTATGATTATAAGCATGCATGTCATGTCACACTCATACAAACATTTTGTGACTACAGTAACATCATTACGTAAAATCTGGTGCAGTAGTCGTACAGAACTTGAGCACTGGTTCTCAACTTTTTTAGCATGTGACCACCAAATACAAAGCAGTGCCTACCACCGGCAGTCCCCTGCAGCTGCTGAATGGTGGCCATGAAATACAGATGAATATTTTCTCATTTCAAACTTTGTTACACATTACATTGGATGAAGCAAAAAGAACAATCTCAATTTTTTAATAGAAAGAGAGCGAGACACACTTGTGTTGTATCTTCTACTGTATGTTTTCAATGTTCAATACAGCTTTATTTATTTATTTCACTTGTATGAAATGGCTCGTCACCCAGATCAACAGACACACAGTAGAAAGGAAAAGAAAGAAAAACACTGTTAATCACAAAACTAAAAACAATAAAAGGCTATGAGCTTAAAAAACAGGCTAAGGGAGCCGTTGCTAACTTACTATAGGTCAGTCTGCAGTTTCTGGTCGGTCTAACTAACTGTTGTGTCCTCAGGAGGTCTCCTCTGGGTGGAGTGTGCGTCAGTCCCAGGGCGTCACTATCAGACCAGCAGTACCAGCAGCTCGCCCTGGACACACTGGAGGAGCTGGACTGGTGCTTGGACCAGCTGGAGACCATTCAGACGCACCGCTCTGTCAGCGAAATGGCCTCCAACAAGGTACGCAAACATCACTGAACTAATAACTTCAATATACACTTCAATATAACTTCAACCTCAGATAAACAATCATCAGCAACACTTAGAGAAACAGCACATCATTGACTCGTATCTCTGTTTTGCTCTCATTCTGCCACAGTTTAAGAGGATGCTGAACAGAGAGCTGTCCCACCTGTCAGAGATGAGTCGCTCTGGTAACCAGGTGTCTGAATACATCTCCAGCACCTTCATGGGTAAGTGGGACCAGAGTCTGACTTCTGTCCACATCACATTTGTGACCTTTGCCAACTAAAAACAATAAATCTGTATATGTATGTGTATGTGTGTGTGTTTGTCCATCAATCTGTAGACAAACAGAACGAGGTGGAAATCCCGTCTCCTACTCTGAAAGACAAACCTATGAGTCACATCAGTGGAGTAAGGAAACTCTCTCACAGCTCCAGCCTCTCCAGCACTTCAATGCCTCGCTTCGGTGTCAACACAGACCACGAGGATGAGCTTGCCAAGGTCTTGTTGTCTGTGTTTTTTCTCTGACTCACATAAAATAAGTTGCACAAATCAATCCCTGTTCAGACTTGGACTGTGCTCTGTGAACACCGATAATATTTTTTTTATCTTGTGCACACAAGATAATAAAATATCATCTTTCAGGACTTGAGGGGGAGATTTGAGTCATTTTTTTTGTGTGTGTAATTTTATTTAAATTTCGGCTTATTTGTCGCTTCCAGCAGTATGGCGAACGTGTGCACTTTCTTGTTTTAGTGATTTACTGCTGAGGCTCGCTCAGTGTCACATTGTGTTTCCTGTGGGACATTTGATAAAAACATAATAAAAAATAACAATATACTAGATTATTACATATTTTTATTGAAACGAAATCAAACAAGAGTGTTTTTTTAGTGTTTTAAGACTTTCTACCTCCGGGTGGATGGGCTCACAGTATTGAAACGTTGTAGGTCCATGTCTGCATCGCATAAAGATGGAATCTTTTGTTATTCCTTTTGTCTGCTTTTTTGTGCTCGATGCCTCATTGTTTAATTCCTTTCAGTCTGTAGCACCAAATGTTTGGAAGGCCCACAGTAGGGTGGAAACTGTCCCTGCTTCTGTATCTTCATGTAGCAGTACATAAATCAGATGTAACTGAATAACAAGAGTAAGAGTCTGCAGCCACACTAGCAGTTCTGTAGGCACAGCGGTGCTTGGAGCCAAATGCAAACATCAACAGGCAAATTCACCTCACTATGGGGCTGAATGAAAAGTTAAAGGATCCTGAACCTGAATGTTTCATGGCAATCCACTGACATTGCCGTCCATGTAGCCACACCTTTAAAAAATGTTTTGTGGTCTGTCTTTATCATTAAGAACTGGACCAGTCAGTCAGTCACAGAGGTCGCAGATATTCCCAGTACATCTCTGGATACCCTGACACGTAGATTGAAGGATTCTGAGGTTATTTTGAGTGACATAAAAGTGACGTCTGCTGTGTGTCAAGCGATAGAAGCCTTAACGATGCACACACAAGACTGAATGTACTGGGTGTCTGTTTTTTATTTTTATAACAACAAATTAACACATTTTAGCTTGAAAACAATGAATGTAATCATAACGATTTCTTAAACGCATCAGTGCATTATATTTCCTTACTTGTGGTGGATCATTTGTAATGTCTGAGTAATTGAGGGCTGTGACTCACGATTATTTTCATTATCAAATTATCTGACGATTATTTTCTTGATTGATCAATGCTTAATTAATTAGTTTAGTCAATAAAATGTCAAGAAATATGAAAAATGCCCATAACAATTTACTAAAGCCAGAGGTGAGACATTCAAACTGAATCAAATAATCAAATAATCGTTTCAGCTCTAAAGTAATTACTGATTGGCTGGTTCAATTTGTGGATAGATGTTACTGGTTGATTTGGACAATTTTTTAAAATTTCCATTATGAGTAAATTAAGTTCGATAAGTGATCCATAATGTTGGTAATTTGATCAGTTTGGTTTATTGTCTTGCCCTATGTTAAATTCTGCTGTACATTTAAATGATGTCTTGATGACACTGTCTCTACTTGTGACCCTTGAAACATGACGTGCATATTATGAGGCTTTTATATTCTTGTATTTAATATGTTTATAAATGTTTGTGTGTGTGTGTTTGACCAGCAGGAGTTGGAGGATCTGGACAGGTGGGGTTTCAACATATTCAGAGTAGCAGAATTCTCCAACAACAGACCTCTCAGCTGCGTCATGTATGCCATCTTCCAGGTAAAGAAAATGAGTGTGAATGTGTGTTTTCTGTGGGATCGTTCACACCTGAAGTGTTTGTGGGTTTACATGGCGTCCTCCTGTTCGAGTGTGTGTGTGTGTGTGTTAAGTTCTGGCTCCTCTCCTTCCTCCTCAGGAGCGAGAGCTGTTGAAGACGTTTCGTATCCCAGTTGACACCTTTGTCACTTATGTGATGACCCTGGAGGACCATTACCATGGAAACGTAGCGTACCACAACAGCCTCCATGCTGCAGATGTCACCCAGTCCACACACGTCCTCCTCTCCACACCTGCTCTTGATGTATGTTGACGTACACACTCAAACACACAAACACACATACACACACTGGTTGGTTTGTGCTTCCAGATCTGGCCTCCCTGCCTGCTCGGGTCATTTTTCTGTTTGGCTGACAAAAATAAATTTCTTTCATAGAATACAAGTAAGTGCAGCACAATGGAACTTAGAAAACTGATTATTGCCCAGCGATAAATATTTAAAAACAACAAATCACGTGGAAAAACAATATGGCAACCACTGATGACTGTTTATTTGTTAATTTAAACGCACGTATATTAATCCTCAAATCCTTTATGTCTCTTTTCAAAGTGTCTGTTTCAATTCACCACAACTGACAAATTTTTTACTATGTCAACTAGCAGTGGTGGAATTTAACCAAATGCATTTACTCAAGTACTGTACTTAAAGGTGTAGTCTACGATACTGGAGAAAGCTTGTTGATATTTGAACTCAACAGCAAAACAAATGCGCCATGTTCCTTCAAACTCGTGCAAGTAACGCACAGCATTAGTTCGTCCTGTGTACAAGCACGAGTTGTTACATATTATACCGAAGCGGCTAAAGCGTCGGTATTTGACGACCTGGGTTGGTGGCTCTACCCGGCTCGCTCTGTTTGTTTCCCGTTTACAGAGCCAGGACTGTGTATGAACACCGGACTGTTTTTTCAGCACACAAACAGAACAGAAAGCTAGCGGACCGAGAGGAGATATTCACTGAATCTGACAAAAACTGTTTTGGATTAGATTCGTAGACTACATCTTTAAGTACAATTACTAGTACTTGTACTTTACTTGAATATTTCCATTTTATGCTACTTTATACAATATCATACTTTTTACTTCACTATTTATTTGACAACATTAGTTGCTAGTTACTTTGCAGATTTAGATTATTAATATAAAATATAACCAACAAATTAATTATTATGTATTATTATTGATCAAGCTGCCAAGCAGAATCTAAATTAGTTAGAATTAGCCCCACCTTTACCAGCTGCAACATTAAAGTGATGATTACACATTAATGCATCACTAATTATAATGAAATGTACTTTTACTTTTGGTACTTTAAGTATATTTTGATGCTAATATTTTTGAATGCACGACTTTTACATGTAACAGAGTATTTTCACACTGTAGTATTGATACTTTTACTTAAGTACTTCTTCCACCACCGTCAACCTGTGCATCACTGATGGCCTCCACCCAGTGACTACAGATGGAAATGAGCTTTTAGTCATATCTGGTACTATAAATAAATGTACTGTATTGTCCATTGTCCCTGTAAAATAAACAATAAAATAAATAAGTTAAGTAGTAGCGTATAACACAAGACAAAAAAANNTTTGAGGGCATAATACTGATACACAACACTGTCATAACTGTTCATTTTCATATTTTCAAAGCTCTACTCCTTCACCTGAGGTCGAGGTAATTCATTTGTGACACTGTAACAAGAGCATGTGACAGTGTTAAAACATTATTATATAAAACTTTCCATTATATTATGTCCACTTGGCTAATATCAGGTTGTAATGACGGAGAGTTTTAGAGCAGTATCGACTCTGCATTCGAAGTGTTATTATTATCATTATTAACTGAATCACATTCAATAACAACATTCGTAATGCTGAAATTTTAGTTCATGCTCATGAGAAGTGCACATGCATTAAATTCAAGTTCCACATCTTTTTATAATTAATTTTTATAATTTTTTCCCAAAAAATTAGAAGATTGGTTTAAACCCATTTTCCCCTGAATTTGATGTCACGAACATGTGATGACCCTAAAGTTGTTTCGCACTGAAAGAAAAAGTGCACCACCACAATGATTATAATAAAATTATTATTGTTATAATAAAAAGTGAAGAAACACGAGCTGCTGATCATGCATCAAAGTCCCTCTAAGAAAGTAAAACTCATACTCATATTCTTAGTATCCTAAACAGACAAATTCTCAGATTTTCTTCAGATCTCTGAACTTTTCTTTCTTCTTCTACCCTTTTTGTCCCTTTCAGGCTGTCTTTACTGACCTGGAGATCCTCGCCGCTCTGTTTGCTGCAGCTATCCATGATGTCGACCACCCCGGAGTTTCCAATCAGTTCCTCATCAACACCAGTGAGTGCACACACACACACACACATAAACAAAAGGTAAAAAATGTCTAGATGTTCGCACAAACTCCTCCTCTGTCCCTCTTCGCTGTGCTCAGACTCAGAGCTGGCCCTCATGTATAACGATGAGTCAGTGTTGGAGAACCACCACCTCGCTGTGGGCTTCAAGCTTCTGCACCAGGAAAACTGCGACATCTTCCAGAACCTCACCAAGCGCCAGCGACAGAGCCTTCGCAAGCTCGTCATTGATATGGTCAGAACATTATCTACCTTGTTTATTTGCTATTGATGGTTTTAGAGCTCTCACGTTGTCTTTAAGGTGCCACTTTGTCGTTTCTAAGATGTGATATTTTATTTATTTAAGACGACACAAATTCATTTTGCTTGATTCTGATCTTGTGAAATACTTTGTCCTCTTTTTTATGCTATTTGTCTATAACTCGTTGCTCCCTATCTTGACCAGGATACTCTTAAAAACAGAGGTTTTCATGGTTAAATTTCAGTTAAAACCAAAATCAGATCTAATCTGTTTAGAAGCTTTTTAATTAAAAGCCTTTTCAACATTACAGCCAAAACTCCCAGTTTCTCCATGAGCCTCTACAATAATGCACGATGTGGCTTCCTCAGGACTTCCAGTCAGTTTAAGAACTGGATTTCTACCAAAACAGCATTATGGAAATACTTCTCATTTAATGTGTGCAGTGCACAGTCTATCAAAAAGTGCTCTTTGTCCGGCAGTTACTGTTTTAAACTAAAAGTTCCTGTAAAATCCCAGATTCCAATCTTACTCACATGTTTGGTTTTAGTTTTTTATTTGACAGATAATGACAGAGTTTACGTTAAATCTTTGTCTCACTGTCTCTGTCTGCAGGTGTTGGCCACAGACATGTCCAAACACATGACCCTACTGGCTGATCTGAAGACCATGGTGGAGACCAAAAAGGTGACCAGCTCTGGTGTCCTGCTCCTGGACCACTACACAGAACGGATACAGGTAACTTGTCCTCTATACATGGCGTGGCGTGTTGGGAAATCTGGATAGGTCTCCTGTACTGCATGAATACATTGTTATGTACTATATACTGTACAATGTGTGTGTGTTTAGGTGCTGAGGAACATGGTGCACTGTGCAGACCTGAGCAACCCAACCAAGACGTTACCGTTGTACCGACAGTGGACGGAGAGGATCATGGAGGAGTTCTTTCGACAGGGAGACAAGGAGCGAGAGAGAGGGATGGAGATCAGCGCCATGTGTGACAAACACACTGCTTCTGTGGAGAAGAGTCAGGTAACGCTCGATCTCTCGCTCACATCCACCTTTAATGTGTCATTGTCAATACCATGAATCCAGATTGATGAATTGGAAAAAGTGTTTGCGTATGTGGATGTTACTTGAGTTCTCCGTCAGAATAATAATGGATAATGAGCCGTGAACCAGCAACTTTAGAAGTAATAACAGAAACAGCTGACAGTATGATGCAAGAGCCATGAAATAAGAACTTGTGAAGCTTAAACCCTTCAGTTTATGTTGTCATTTCTGAAGCCACTGTGTTGTAATTGTGTGTTGTAATGTGGCAGTGTGGGGGAAAAAAACTAATTTCATGATGAAGAAATGACACCACACAGGAAGTCTGCACTGTCAAAGAGGAACAGTGGTCACATACAGATCCTCTCCAGCATTAACTGAGAGACACTTTACTGAGATATTTGCTGAAAATGCCAAAAACTGCTTCAAATGTGATTTGAGTTGAATCAACACCTCTTGCAGCCAGGTAAAAACATACTGACTGGGCCTTTAACAAAGCTAACAAGTAAGTTAACAAGAATCCACAGCCAGGCTAGAGGCTCAGCGAGGCTGTACAGTATTTAGGCACAGTGGTGCTTTGGGCTAAATGCTAACATCAGCATGCTAACGTGCTCACAATGGCAATGCTAAGATGCTGATGTGTAGCAGGTCTAATATTGACCATGTTAGCATGCTAACATTTGCTAATTAGCACTAAACACAAAGTACAGCTGAGGCTGATGGAAATGTCATTATTAGTTATTTGGACATAAAACAAAGTGTTGGACAAATAATATTTTTGACCTGATGATGGCGCTACAATTTAAGTCAAAGAATCACCAAAATTATTACAGTTAATTCTGAGAAGGACACAAATATCTGTAGTAAACTTCATGGTAATTCACCCAATAGTTGTTGAGACATTTCACACAAAACCACAAATGTGAACCTCATGGTTGCGCTAGAGGAAAAGTCTGAGGATCAACAAAGTCAGTAGGATTCGTCCTCTGGGGAGCATGAATATCCGAACCAAATTTCACAGCAATCCATAAAATAGTGCTTGAGATGTTTCAGTCTGGACCAAAGAGGTCGGCCGACCACCAAACCGACACTGCTATCCCTGGAGACGAGCTGTTAGCGCGGCTAAAAGTCCATGTTTCTGTTTATTTTGTTTTGCACTGTAGCAGGAAGAGACAAACTAGTTGTGCAGTACTTTCATTGTCCCCCAACATGAAAAAAACGTTTCTTTTCATAAATCTGGCAGAGTAATGAAGCCTGGAATAACTTAAGATAAACTCCAGCAAACATTAAATCTTTTGTTATTGTATTTTGGATGCATGTATGACAAATGCACTTCTGTGTCAACGTCCAACTGGCAGCGGCCACAGTCATACGCCTCTTTTAATATCCATTAAAATCCATGTTAAACAGTGACAAGTTTGTGGTCACTGATTCTGTACTTAGTTATTTTCTTCTTTATATTCTGCCAGTTGGATTTCTCCATACTTTAAAGGAATAGCTCAACATTTCGTGAAATACTTTATTCGCTTTCTTGCCGAGCATCAGATGAGAAGATTGATACCACTCATATGTCTGTACGGTAAATATGAAGCTGGAGCTGGCAGTCGGTTAGCTTAGCTTAGCATAAAGACTGGAAACAGGGGGAAACAGCTAGCCTGGCTCTGTCCAAAGTTAACTACATCTGAATTTTAAAAAAGAAAACAAAAACCCTAGTGTAAAAATGACAATTTGTAGTTTTTTTCCAGCATTTTTACTCTTAGATGGATCAAACAAACGAAATATAACATGTTAATTAGTAAGCTTTAGTGAGCCAGGCTAGCTGTTTCCCTCTGTTTCCAGTCTTTATGCTAAGCTAAGCTAACTGGCTGC
>NTHP01000895.1:61317-72809 GCA_003416845.1 Oplegnathus fasciatus | reverse complement strand
ATATATATATATATATATATACATATATATATATACACACACACACATGTGTATATATATGCATGCTATATTGCTGTACTATAGTATAGATTATGTCATACTATATTACTACATTTCACCTTATGTTTTATATACTATATTATATTCCTATATTAATACAGACAAACACTAAGTATCATTACTTAATCATATTATTCTGCTGCACATTGTTATAGTAGATGGTATCATATTACTTTAACTTACTTTGCTGAAACTGGTCACACCACTATGTCACCTCACTTGAGACAGTACTGCACTGTTAGTTTAAGTACAACACTGGTTGTCGGTACTGTATGTGTACTGCTTGCTTTGTAATTTTGAGTTTATTTGCTCTTGTATAGTTTTTATTTCTATTCTTATTTTTACTTTATATAATTCTAATTATGTATTTATTTTACTTTCTCTACTACTTTCTTTTACCATCTGTATTTATTTGTGCTGCTGCAACACTTGGATTTCCTCTCTGAGGATCAACAAAGCCTTATCTTATACATCTGTAACTCCTAATACATCATGTGCATACCCAGTTTTATTTAAAGTGTTGCTCAGTTTACTCTCAGAGTTTTACAAGGTACATTTAGCATTATGTGTATCAAGTGTATTCTGATGGAAGAGTTTTGTGTGTGTGTTGCATCCAGACCTTGTTTTTTGAGCATGCAGTAGGCTTCCTGAATCTTGGGTTCTTCTTTAAGCCAAAGCGTCCAGCCGTAGAGGACCTCCGTCACTCTGTCTTTAACTTTCTGTGGAGTCCACGCGCCAAAGTACTGCCCAGAAAACATCAACCAGGTGTCACATCAGTGTCACTCCTCGGAAAGCAACTTTTACATGGCTAATTCATGCTTTTATTAGTCTTTAACTCCGATAACAGATAATAATTTCCTTGTCCTCAGTCCATCATGTTGACCTTTTGATATCAGACTGTGTACGGGGTAAATTTAGCTCTTTCTCAGAAAGTTTTCCGTTTTATTTCTTTGGAAAATTCACACATAATCTCATTTGATGTTATTTTGACCTTGTATACTTGGATTATTCTAGTTTTCACTATCAGATTCTTAGACAATATTGACCTGTCTTCACTGTTTTTATAGTAACTATGTTCATAATATTATAAAACTTGGCTTTTTAGTAGGCTTAATAATTCTTGTAATTTGCTATTGCAGGATATTTATCCATCTTTTGACATTTAATCGTCTAGTGTGTATTTTTCTATTATTTTGTATCTATCTGCTTTAGTCCTGTATATGCGTTCACATGATACATGTCTATAGTTTATCTTTGATGATTTGTTAATGTACTATTAAGGTTTTCAACTGGAGGAGCTCTGTATGGTTTTGTTTACATTCAGAAGAGCTCTTTGAGTTTAATTTGTATGATTTTACCTGATAAAGGTCTGAGGACCAAAACGTTGTTGTTAAATTAAGAAGTGATTGATTTTGTGCAGGATTTTTGGGTTCTTTCACGTGTCATTTCGATTAAAACTGGTGTTTGGAGCTTTAGCTTTGTGTTTATAGTTGCTGTCTTGTTTCCTGTTCCTTTGGAATATATATTGGATTTTAATAATTTGTAATAGCACTTGGTCACTTGGGTTTTGAAAAGCACTCTATAAATCGTAATTATTATTATTGTATTATTAATGATGCTAAAATCAAACATACAACTCAACAGTCTGTAGTCTTAAGTATAAAACAGACATTATTTAGACAGATCTGGCCTGATGAACTCGGCGAAATCGTTAATATGTTTATCTCACATGCTAAGAGGTTTTTATTCTATGTGTGTGCCATGACTGCTTTTTGGGCACTGAACTCAGGTCAGAGAAGTTTTCAGAACCAGACATTTCCTTTGATTTTAGATTCTGTAACGGCAGCATAGACATGGCATTGGTACTTGCAGATTTAGGAGCCTTTTTTAGTTGTCACAGTTATAAAAAAAAAACATATTTCACCTGGCCTCCAGATATCAATTTATCTCTAGAATTAGCATTACCTTAGGCGTTAAAACTTTGATGAGTTCATTGAGAAAGCGAAACTTGGCAGCCTCGCTGTGGAACCTCTTTCCACAGTTGTTCATACATGCCTCGAGAACCTGGAAAGCACCAAATCAGAATAAATCGTTGCCAGCAGAAGCTTTTTCAACCACTGAAAATGAAAGGAAAAAGTCTTTTGTTCTTATGCAACACAAGACAGAGAGAGAACAGATTTGTCACTGCATGGCTGTGGTTAACCACCTTTAAATGGCACATGACATGAGGCACATGAACCTCGAGAAGCTTCTCTCCAAGTTACATTTTACAGTGAAACGCTGCAGCTCTCTTTAATGTGCAGATGACAAACCATGTGTTGTCACAGCAGATTCAAATGCAGATTAAATCCCTCATGTCACTTGGGCCATGTGACACAAGTTAGTTACAGATATTTTCTACAGGACCGCCCTCCCCCCGGGTTAAAATAAAGACGAATAAATGGTCCGTACCTTTAAAGATGCAGAGTGTAACTCGTGAGAAATAGCATTAAATAAAACAAATGTACACTGTATGTCCACACAGACACCAAACTAGGGAGATAGTGTTTATTCTCGCAACTGACTTGTTAAAAGATTAAAAACAAAAAACATTATAAATTAAAAAGTAGGGCAAAAAAAAACTGTGTATCACCCGTTCATTATATACAGAGATGAAGAACCTGATTACTTACAGTGAGAGCCTGCAGAGCCTCTTTCTCCTGTGGCGACTGGATCTTATGGGCAAGAAGACGAGTGGCTACCTGCGGGCTGAAAGCAGAAAATCAAGAGTTAGGTCACATTAAAATGCCTGAGGACACCGTGAGCAAAGAACATGTTATGCCAACATTAAAAGAAGTACCATTCACACAGCTTCCACACATTGTCATGCTTGAGTGAAGCGAATAGAAACGGTAGGAACAAAAAGTAGGAACAAAAGAAGGTTTGCTGTGATTTAAAAAAAAAACTTTTTCCCCTTTGTCCATTTTTACATTATAAATGAATGAATAATGAAAAGGTTCAAAGGGGGAAAAGGTGCTGCAGAGTTCTTCCTCCCTCTTGCACGATGGTGCAACTGAAAAGCTGTGATCACAACATGGATGTGGAGCAACTCTTTCTCAAACAACACAATTGCATTAAAGTAACTTCAAGAAGCAAGCAGCCTCCTCTGAAAACTGAAGATGATCTGAAAATCCATGCAGGGTTGTTTTGAGAGCACGTAACGTGGGTAAAAATAAGGAAAGACTTGAACGATGAATTGCACAGTCAGCTTACCCATCAGTCTCTTGGTTGACAAGCTGGTAGAAGCCCTGGATGCAGTCCCATCTGTCCTCCTGATTGTTTGGGTGTGTGGCCTGGCCTGGAACAAGTACACCAGAGAAACGTGTTAAACGTCCAAAAAATATTTTTAGAACGTGCCACAATTACATAAAATACATGAAAATATATGCAAAGAATTATACAATTTAATGAGGAAGTGAGAGTAAAAGACAGACCCCCACAGACACCCCAAACATTATGTTGTACTAAGTATACTTGTCAGGTGTGGAGACTAACTACTGTACTGTACTACTGTATTAAAGTACTTTATACACTACACTTGTGTTGTGTTTTTTAAATTACAAATAAGGTTTTAACAATCATGAGTGATAGTTTCGTCTATGAAATGTGAAAAACACCATCAAAATTTCAAAGATCCCAAGGTGACATGTTCAAATTGCTTGTTTTCTTTGACCAATGGTCCAAAGACCAAGCTGTTTTGCTTAATTAATTAATTAAATGATAATTGATCATGAAATTTGTTGTAATTTTCCGCCAATCCAGTAATTGATGAATCAACCAATCACCTAAGCACTAAAGTAGTATCCTTTACTGCTATTTTAAGAAACTGGTACTTAAATATTTCTATTTTTGCTGACTTTAGACTTCTCTCCACTACATTTATCGGTTGAATGGACTTTCTATTTACTTTGAAGATTCAGATGTTGCATTGAACAAGATAAGCTCGTCAAACACTGCTGTTTTGGGGGTAAAAATCTTGTATCTCCAATGGTGAGCCACCTTGAAAACAACCATTTTGACATTATCTAAAGAGTTTAAGAAAGGCAAAGTGATGAGTATGCCACTTGAACCCATCTAAAGGCCAAAAATCTTGGATATGAGGCTTTCACAACAGAGTCGATTACTGTAGCAGTGGTAATTTTGAAAAGACAAGTATTCACAATAATAGTTTTCATATTTAGGTACATTTTACTGCCTTTACTTGTTTACTCTTCAGTGTATTTTTAAATACAGGTCTTATACTTGTCACTGTGTATTTCTCCATCGTGGTATTGATACTTTAACTAAAATAAACCCTGAAAACTTCGTCCAACAACTGCAGAAATGTAAACACATATCATGTTCTGCCGCGGCGCGCGCGCACAGCAGGAGCGCAGACACAACACACCGCTCGTCAGGCACGCGCACGGTCTAACCAACTTCCTGTTCCAACTGGTACTTTCTGCAAAATGCCAAACTTAGTTTATTAAAGTTAAAATAAATCGACGCATTCAGAACTTAAAACCAAATATAACGCGTTATTACAGTAATTAAGTCCAACTGACGGCACGAGCCGACTGTTAATGTGACATTAGCAAACAAAGCAGCGATGGTTAGTTCAGATGATGAGATATATTAGCTAGTTAGCGTTATGTCGGACCTAAAAGTAAGCTAAAACAACTAATAAACGTCTCTATGTTCCTGTTTACTCACTGAGCAATGAGTCAAGAGTTGCCTGGCTGTCACCGGTCGCCATTGCCGTCCGTCTCCCGCAGGTCCAGAGGTGTTTAGTAGCCGATCTGCGTGAGTCTTTCTTGGGGAAGCGGAGGTGTCAAACGGCCGCCTGTCTGTGGTGACATGTGACACTCACGCCCAGTCACACTCCTGACACACCACTTTATATACACACACCCCTCACTCTGTACATCAGCACTGCACTACACAGTGGTACAGAATAAAACAGAACAAAGTATTCAGAAGTAAAATACCACTCTATAAAAACACTCTGTTACAAGTAAAAGCCCTGCATTAAAAAAAGTGACTTAAGTTAAAGTATCAAAACTACAATGTAAAAATACTCTATTACAAGTAAAAGCCCTGCATTGAAAATATTATTTAAATTAAAAAAAACTAATACCACTTGGTAAAAATACTCTGTTACAAGTAAAAGTCATGCACTGAAAATGTTACTTAAGTGAGAGCACTAATACCACAATGTAAAAATAGTTACAAGTAAAAGTCCTGCATTGAAAATAAATGTTACTTAAGTAAAAGTATGCAAGTAAAATCAGGAAATAAAGTATCAAAAGTTAAAATACTCAATTCAGAACAATACTTTTACTTAAAACTACAATATTTGCTTGTGAATTGTTGTATAAAAGTAGCAAAAACTGATATTTTCAGTATAAATACATCATAAATACACTTCAGCACAGCGAGTTACTCACTGAATAAAACTGCGTCATGAGGGGAGCAGTGTTTACTTTAAACGCTTTAGATGCTGTCTTTGATCATAATTGATGTATGTATTTATTGACAGTATTAAATGCTACCATTAGCCATTATGATACGAATCTAAATACAGTTCGTCTTCTCTTAACCAGTGATATTAAATACTTTGATATCATCTACAAAAATAAATAACTTAAGAACAATAAAGCTTCTAACCATCCATACAATATCTTATGACAAGACACTGAAACAGCTGGGTATTAATTCAGTGTTACATATATAGGTTAATTAAAAAGAACGATTACTTATCAAAATAATTTATGAATGATACTTTTCTCAATGTATTCAATGCAGTGGAAAGTTTTGTTTTTCTTGTGAATGTACAATCTGTCTGCTGTGGTTCGTTAAAAACGATTTGTCGGAGAAAGCACAAGAATATTTGCATAAAAATACCGAGGTACTTCCCATCCTTGGCTGCGTGTGTCACCTGCTCCTTTAAAGTCTCACAATACTGAATAAAACAAACAGACCATGTGAATAAAATCAGTTTTCTTTTATAAAATATTTGTAATATTTCAAGTATTATTTCACTCATATCAGTGGGGTGCAGTTCATTTCAAATGTGTCCCAGTTAGCTTTGGCAGAATCACCAAGTGGTTGCATGTAACTCTCAACATACAGGCCACATCTTTTAACAGCAGCTTCCTCTCTGCATCACGTTCCCATCAGTCTGTGAGGTGACAGACTGTCCAGTCTTTAACTGGTCTCTGAAAGCAGCACAAGTTTCTGGAATCGATGGCAGATCTCTGCCGGCCCCAAAGACACCATCATCTCAGCTACACTGGGCCCTTGCTGCAGGTCAGAGAAGAGCAGAGGATCAGGGGTCAGTGAATTTAAGCAATCAAACCAGGCAATAAGAAAACAGACAGTAACCTCTGTGAAATGCAATCATAATCTACTTCCTCTTTCCATATTCCCTCTCTGAATATGTGCAGGGTTACTGCGGTGAATGAGTCACTGCAGGATTTCTGAGGCTTTAGTCATTACTATCATTTTAAACGTGCTATTTTAGAGTTTAGCTTAGTCATGCCATGGACAGAAATAAAAAGAGGGACACAGCAAGTCCAGCAGGGATCTGCAAGTCTTTTTATTGATGATTAAAGCCAAAAATGAATGAATTTGCTGAGGTGGAGTTTGAAAAATTTGAATAATAAAATTGCAGAAATGAAAATTGCAAGTGAGCTATAAAAAAAAAAGGATTGAAGGATGTCATTAGTTCCTCTGAGAGTTAAAATGATCTTAAAATATTCAAGCGCAGGTGGTGTTCTTGAGGTAGATAAAACAAAACCAATGCTAACGTAAGGCTCAGAAAAAACAAATATGTTCATCTTTGTTTGATTTGTTAACTCAGAGTGAATTTTGATGAGTGATTAAATTCACAAGCGGTCTTTCATTTTGATATTATTATGAAGATATTGTGGGGAATGGACACAACTGTGAGCTCTTGAGATCAATATGGGTGAATTCAAAAGAAAATGTCATAAAAATGATAGAAATACAGTTAGTCAGGAGTTTCCTGCAGCTCTTTATTGCAGAAGCAATAAAAAGTTTTAGATTCTATATCAGCCAAAAAGAAGACGTGCTTGTAGTTGGAGCACCTTGGAGACAAGTCTGAGATGGGAGATGAGAAGTATTCAATTAGAGCACAAAAGGAAAATTGGAGTGGGTAAAGGGGAAGCAACTGACACGCACATGTCTCCAACTGTAGTAATCTGGTAATTCAGACACATTGTCTGAGATTAGTTCCATGGGTTAGGTGCTGTATACATCAACTAGACAACAGTCTGGAATAAAAATGTCTTGTAGCGTGAGCATTACAGCAATTCTGAGATTTGGAAACTAGTAGCCTGCACTAGTTTTAAGGTCAAAGTAAATTAATACATTTTTAATAAAAAGAGTACTTCACTGATTTAGCATTGCACTACTATAACATTGTCAGACTGACGATGAGCAGTTTTGAACCAAAAAAAAAAAAAAAAAAGGATCAAATCGATGCAGAAGAACCAGAGACATCTTTTTCATTCCACGCATTCTTCTTACTTGTCAAAACATGGCACCTACATTACCCACAATGCAACTGTCTGTGTTTCAGACAGACAGTTCGTGCCAGAAACTCGGGTGTGTTAATGCTAGAAGCGGCCAACGTAGCCTGGAGCTGCTAACCTCAAGTAGAGATGAGGAGCGGGTTAAAGAGGTCTGATGACCTCTCTTCTTTCTAACTCCAAAGCCCAAGATTTTATAGATTTTCAAACTTGTAGTCTTCAGACCCAACCGACTCTGACTCAAGTGACAGCATTTGGTCTATTTATCAGACTATGCAGTAGTTCTCCCAAAGACCTGTAAACAGATTTTGATATGTAAAATCTGTGGAGTTCCCCTTTCACATAAACCTTCTAGAAAAACAGGCAGAGAAGCCATTTTATGTTTGAGCGAGGTCACTACTCAGTAGCTACATGCAAGCATTTGTCAGACGCAGCTCAGCAGGCATCATACATTTGCTTAATATGTAGATAATAAAAGCAGCAGGTTGCCACATAGAAGAAGCTTTCTGAGTTTTTTGTAATCAGGAAATGTGGAAGGCAAATGGCTCAGAGTCAGTCACCCACAGCTGGGGATGTGTGAGGAATGACTCAACACACAAACTGAGCTGCTGGTGAAGCTCTGGGTTAAAATTAATTAATTTCAACACTTACCACCTCTGCTAAACCAATTTCAGGAAGGAAACCCTGTAGTGTTTGTATTACTATCAAATGAACACGATGTCTTTAGGTACCTGCAGACCACTGAGAGCCAGACGTAACACCTTCATCACTTCTCTGTACTTGGTAGCTTTAGTCTGCTTAGCCAGAGTCTTCAAATCTTTACTGAGTCGATCCACTGCCAGCTCCTCACCTCGCTCAGCTATTAATCTGTAATGCAAAGACACAGAAATGTTCATAATCCTGTTGTAAGGTGTAGTAAAACATGCAGTTGGAGAGTTATTAATACCACATACTTCAGCACTAATGAAGCAATGTGCTGGGCCTCTGTGGTGAGTGCTGCCACCTGCTGGCTGGAGAAGGAAGGACGCACCCACAGGTAAGAGTAAGTAGGGCTTACAAGCTCCTTAAGAGAGGATATGTGACCCTGTAGAGACGGGAAGAGAACAGTTTCAGTATTACTGGACAGACACAGGAGCAGTATTGAGAAATAAGAGGAGAAGCCACATATGATTGAAAAAGTCTAAATAGAAGGTTACTGGGCTGGGAATAAAATAAAATGTCGGAAACTGAAAACTCTCACAGCAATTATGGTTTCCTTATTTACAGTGTCAGATGACCATGACACATAGCAGTCAATAGCAGCAATATTAAATACAACAATGAATAAAAATGGCAATCCATGCAGTACATACATACGGTACATTGACAAACACAGGACTTTGAAGGAAAACCCAGATGATGTTCTGCAAATTGAGTCGATTTGCAAAATACATTTTGTCAAGACCATGTAAATGTCCAGGGCAAGAACTCACAGTTAACCCACTGATATTTATTAGTTTTATGGCTTCCACATACCAGAACATTTCAAGTAATTTATCAGCCTGACTTAGAACTCCTCCCATGTCTCCTTTTTGCTTTGAAACGAAAATAAACAAACAGCACCATCATGAGGACAAACACAAACATTTCATACATCTACCTGTCTGAGATGATGATATTAAACATACAGTAAATGCAGTTACAGTTATTGTACAGAGATTTCTGGCTGTTGGCTTAAAGATGCTGTTTATTAAATACTAAATATTTACTCAGATGTATTCAGGCTCACAGTGCCTACAGTCACCATATAAACATGCTAACAAACATTAAGCATTAACATTTAGCATGTTGAAAACATGGTATGAACACATGGTAACATGGTGTGAATACACATTCGGAAGTATGTTGTTATTGTTACCTTGCGAAGATGTAGCACCCGCCTGATATAATCCTCATGCAGTACTTCTTTATCCTGGATCTCTGCTGTGTAGGCCTGCTGGATCTGTCCATGCAGATCTTTAATCAGCAAATGACACTCTGCCTCATCTTCAATACGGCGTTGCAGGTGAATTCTGCCACAGAGAGATTACTGATATATGAACTATGACATTTATAACTTAAAAAAAAAAAAAGCCATGCCAGCAATAAGAGACAACTTTGCCAGTTTTACGTTGTACCACATCAGGTAAAAATGTAAAGTTTGGCCCAAGGGTGGCAGAAGAGGAAGGCCATGTTGATACAAAAAGACATCATCTGTACAGTGGACATTTAAAGGAGTTCAACATTTTGGGAAATGCACTTATTCGCTTTTTTTGCAGAGAGATAGATGAGAAGATTGATGCCACTCTCACACCTGTCTGGCAAGTACGAAGCTACAGCCAGCAGCCGATTAGCTTAGCTTAGCATAAAGACTGAAAACAGGAGGAAACAGCTGACCTGGGTCTCTCACAAAGCAAAGCGTAATAACGCTTATATGCTAGAGTATTTCTTGGCTGGTGTAGTGACTTCCTGAAGTGTCCGCTGGTGGCCTGGCAACCTTACAGGGATTACAATCCTCCTGAGAGTCACTGTGTTGGCCAAGAAAAAGCCCGGCACATAACCCCCCAAACAGTGAGTTTTAGAGGTGCTGGTAGGTGGATTTTGTTGCCTTTGGACAGAGCCAGGCTAACTATTTTCCCCTGTTTTCATTCTTTGTGCTAAGCTAAGCTAAGCTAACCATGTGTTGGCTATAGCATTATATTTACCACACAGATATGAGAGTGGTATCGATCTTCCCATCTAACTCTCAGCAAGAAAGCGAAGAAGCGTATTTCCCAAAATGTCGAATATTCCTTTCACCATTCAAGTTCAATGCAGAGCCGAGACTGATGGGAAATTTGACCTGGTTGTGGCACAAAATGAGAAGTCCAGGGGATCGTCAGTCATTACAACTCATCCTCTGAGTATGAATGCATGTACTAAGTTTCATGATGATTCATTGAATATAACTGTGAGGATATTTCACTCTGTAACAAAGTACTGGACCAACAGACTGACATACCAACAGACATCAGACATAACCACAGAGCAACACTGCTAGTATGGCTACAAATTCAGTATTACCATTCAAAGACACTGATATGCTCAGAAAAGAGAAGCAGTAAAAAGCTTTCAAGTTCCGGTTATTATGAGAAAAATGGCATTACAGAAAAAAAGAGAGACAAAGACACGGAGAGTTCTGACATACCTGTTGAACTCTGGTAGTTTTTCCAGGTCTAACAGAGCAGAATGTGTTGTGATCTTAGAAGGATTAAACTCAGAGATCAGTTCATCTATCCTCCGCCCCATTTGATTGTCTGTAAAGCAACATAAGTAATTTAGAAGCATGTCATTGTTCTCATTGTATGAATCCTGTCAGACCTGATCAACAGCACACAAGTTTTAAGGCAAATCACTGTTTCCAGATACAATTTTAAATGCAATATATGCGATCAAATGCACTTTCTTTACATCACTTGCTTTATTCTTCACCAATTTTCCTCTTTATTCTCATTCTGACAGTGATCACTCACTGTTGAATCCAGATCCACAGTTGGTTGTGATATCCAGCAGAGCCTCCGGCAGGACTCCGGCTCTCTGGAAGCTTTGAATGAATATATCCCCCTGCCTTTTGGACAGTTTACTGCCGTCTCTGTTCATCAGAAGCGGCAGATGTCCAAAGGTGGGCGGCTGCCACCCAAGAGCACGGTACATGAGGAGATGTTTGGAGGTGGAGATGAGCCACTCAGACCCCCGCAGCACGTGGCTGATCCTCATGTAATGATCATCTACTATGTTAGCAAGGTGATATGTGGGAAAACCATCTGCTTTTAGCACTACAGGGTCCCCCTCCACCTAAAAAAA
>NTHP01000895.1:33106-56948 GCA_003416845.1 Oplegnathus fasciatus | reverse complement strand
GCAGTCTAGGCCTATAGCAGCATAACTAAGGGATGGTTCAGGGCTCACCTGAGCCAGCCTTAACTATAAGCTTTATCAAAGAGGAAAGTTTTAAGCCTACTCTTAAATGTGGAGAGGGTGTCTGCCCCCCGAACTGAAACTGGGATCTGATTCCACAGAAGAGGAGCTTGATAGCTGAAAGCTATAAAAGTGTATAAAATCCTCTATCACTGCATATGTATTGTTACATTTCTGTATTGATATATATTGTAATATAGTCAATTTTCTGAAAAATATTGAGATACTGTTTATGGAATTAATAAGACAATAATTTCTTTTATTTCTGGCTAAATCGACAAATTAAATACCAGACAAATCAAGAATCACATATAACAAAAATTATATTAAAAATCCATATTGCTATAAAGCAATCTCGCTTATTGATGCGTAACATTACTCACAATAGACTAATACAACCAGAAATATTAAAGGGGGGCTACAGTGTGTACACAGAATGACAAAAACCTCACTGTATATATTGTATTATTGCCCAGCCCTGGCCCTTCATAGTAAAATCCACTGTCTCTACTGCACTGTAGTGATTTAAGTTGCAATGACTGTCGGCCAGTTGATAATAACATCCTCTCTAATAGACTACCTGCCTTTCTAAATGTTTCACTGACTTTGTTGTTGTGAAAATGATACAGAAATTCCCCCTTAACTCAGAGTGCCACTTTTCTTGCCACCTATCCATCTACTTCCATCCATTATTTTGATTATAATACTCATATAATGTTAATTCTGCCTCTCAGAGAAGATATACTTCACTAAGTCTACCTTGTAAAATAGTGTACTACTGCTTACACACTTGTTTTACCTTGGTATGTTCACAGTACCATAACAAAGACTCACTCTGCAGCCAACATGTCTTTGAAAATAGGAGAATGAATAATAAATTCATTTTCCTGCAGTATTCAACTCATTTAACCTAACAGTCTGATGACTGAAGAGCAACCAGAATAAAAGTGGAAAAAATCGAGGAGACAAACATTTTCAGAAAACACAATGACAGAAGACAGGTTGTTGTGTTTTTGGAGATTTTACTGGAGAAAGGAGTGACCTGGCTGGAGCAGGTGAAGTTTGGCAGGGAGTAGAGGGCGAAGAGGAAACCTAAAGGAGCAGACAGGCTACTGAGGAAGACAACTAGAGCACTAACTGGAAACAGGTGAACAAACTGACTTGCCACAGGTGAAGGATGGGAGGTAACGCAAGACTTTAGGCTGGTAAGTGATGGATCACACGTCAGGATACAGCTGGTAATATTTGCAGCCAGGACAACATGCAGGAAACTCTGCAGCTCAGACTGTCAAACTCTGATGACTCTGGAGAAATGAGAAGCAGCTGGAGAATAATCACGGGGATGCAGAGCGGAGGCAGTCGAGGGAACTGTCACATGATGCCGAGAGCTGAGGAGCCACTGAGGGAAACACTGCAAAAACATACTAAGTCACATGTTCCTCCTCAAGAGTTATTTTTCTATAAACATTAAAGTTGTGCTGAAAATGTTTTTTTTTTTTTAATGAATGTCGGTTTTCTTGAAACATTACAGAAAGCAAATAAGCAAATTTCAAACTATTCCTTTTTCTGTTTGATGGTTTATTGCTGTAAGAGTAAGTCACCTTTCATACTGAATGAGTCACTCCCAACAGTACTTCGGTTTGTTTGATGCCGCATATGATTAACAAACCAGTTAAACTTGATCTGTGTGTGTGCATGCCATTGTGTGTGTGTGTGTACTGTAAGTGTGTGGGAGCATGCCATTGTGTGTGTTTGTGCACACATACAGTACATATGAATACCAAAGAACAGGACAGCTTCTTTTCAGAATTGCTCACTGTGACATTTACAGTCCACATTCAGATGACTTCTTGCTTATTATTTGTTATTTCTCACTTTAGGCATTAAAGCAAATTGACAGACAACCCTGAAATGATTTATGGGATATATTAAGGAAATGTACCACCTTTAAATCCTTTAAAGAGATAACATCTCTTCACCATTTGTAGTGGAACTGTTTATGGTCAACCCTTATTTTGGTGTCTACACATGATGATAGGGTTGGGTGTGGTATAACCACAGAAAAGGAAAAAAGGGTTTCCTTGACAAGCTGTTTAAAATTCAAAATAAATCTGTATTAATGAAACTTTTTAAGTTATCTATGTGCACAGTCTGGGACTTGCATGGCTGCCCTCTAAGTTAAACACCACATACTTGGTTGGGTCAGAGTCTAAATTGCTTCATTGTAGACAAAGCTAGAAGCTTATATATCCAACAACAAACACTAGGGAGGTGTAACCTGCTGAACACGAATCAGATGTAACTTTATACTTCCTCTTTTCTGTCTCTCTTTCTCACTCACTCATTCATGCTACAGAAAATCTGAGTTTAAATGTACACACAAACACACACACATACATGAACAAAGCATTTGCAGCACACACCTGAAGCAGAACCTTGTCCTGCCCCCTTGTGCAGCACGGAGGAGTCAGCCATCATCACCTGTGTCATCGTCACAAGACCACACACCCTTCAGCAGATTACTGGTACACCTGTGTCTCAGGTGTCAGGAGAGAGAGAGAGAGAGAGAGAGAGAGAGTTAAACACCGACACTTTACAGCACCTGAAGGACTCCAGCTACAAACAAGATTTGGTAAGAGATTCAGCTTTGATTTCATGTCATTATGTCCTTTTATTTCCCTGCCAAGTCTGCCACTACAACCTACAGGATCCAATCATCAATGCTTAATCTCATCTCTCTGTGTTCTTGTCATAGATTGATCTATTCCTCCTGATTGATATTTATTCTTACTTAAGAGAAAAGACAGAGCCTTGCTAAATGTACGGTGCATACTGGCAGGTCATACAATGATAAATGCATTCAGATAAGGTTGAAAATCAGTGAAGTAATCACTTAAGATACCATGATCTGGTCCTTTTTGTTGTGTGAGTGTGTACCTCTGACAACAACATCTCGTTTAGGGATTTGAGCTGTGGGAATAATAAATTCTGCCTCATTAAAGAGGGTTAGAGTGTGTTCAAGCTTGTCTGAGTTAAGAAGAGGTTTTTCTCCTTACAGAATAATAATATAGATGAAAAGTGACTCTCTAAATAAGCTTTAGAACAAAGAATAATAAATGCTGTATGGGAATTAAATTCTCAGTGCGGGAATAAATGTGGTGGAAAACATTCAGACCCTTAACTAAAAGTACCAACACACCACAATGTAAAAGTACATCACTGACAGTAAAAGTCCTGCATTCAAAATGTGTAAATAGTAATAAAATTTGTAATAAAGTGTTATCTGCAAAATGTCCTAAAAGTATCAAAAACTACATATTAGTTATTCTAAAGCACTGGGTCATAGATTATAAGATGACCATTTGTCTTGCATGCCAACTATGAGTGTAAAATAAATCAAAATGTAGGGGAGTAAAAAGTTTAATATTTCCCCCTGAAATGCAGTGAAGTAGAAGTATACAGCAGTATCAAATGGTTCTTTGTTACTAGGTTTACTTTATCTGTTCTATCCTTGACATTTCCGTACTTAAACCAAACTAAAAGTGACCAAAATCCTGTAAAGTTAACAATTTTAACATCTATACTGGAAAAAAAATCCATCACAGGTAAATTAACATTTACGATAACCTGCATAACAAAACATGTGTAATTATGTATTCATAGTGTGTGTGTGTGTGTGTGTGTGTGTGTGTGTGTGTGTGGGTGTCGTAATTTAACCAACCTTATTGGACAAACATTTTCAAATGTTTTCACACACTTCAGTTATGCTCCAACTTTGGAAGTAGAGAATTAGTCACAAAGGATCTAAATAGTGTTTGTCTTTCACCTGCCAGAGCTGCAAATTTGTGGAGGAGAAACAATCCTGAACAAACACTTAAACTATTTATTCTAACACAAGCATGCATGTTGCAATATATGGCTCTGAAACAATGGGTGAAAGTGTTGAGAGGGGACTTATGAGTGTGTGTGTGTGTGTGTGTGTGTGTGTCATTGTGGGGACTCAGCTCTCATTTGGGAACAAAAAGCTGGTCCCTCACAAGGTGAACCATTAAAACTGCATTAATCAATAGTTCTATATTGACAATGGATCATATGACTATGATATGAAAGGAGTCGCTCGTGGCGACAAACCCACAGAGAATTATCACCTGACTCTTCAGTTCCCCTCAGCTCTGCAGAGTCTCTCATCAAAAGCTCTGATAAATCAGATGTACACTACCTGCCCAGCACCAAACTGCAAACAGATACAGTTAATGACTTGTTGGAGAGGATAGCGAAGCATCAAGCAAGCTAATGAGCCACATATCTCCCTAATGAGAGTGAATATTGGACTTACATTCATTAGGTGGACATGACTCTAAAATGAATGCTTCTGTAATTAAGTTAATTGTGACTTGTTTGTTGGTAATGTTTGGCCATGGTTGGCTCCGACACGGCAGCCACAAAATAAGTTTTAGCTCAATGGTTAGCTAGACTCCATCATTTCATGTTATGGCCAATTTATCACTATAAAATGCATTATGTCCACTTGTTACACTTCTTAGTGGCATTTGAAGAAGTCACAACTCTGACATGTTCATACAGAGGACATACTAATATCAATTTGCTACATTTGTATGGAGTGCTAAGCTAAACAACCTACCTCAGCCACCTAAATTACCTGATTTATGGCAAGTGCGCGCACAGTACAAACCCTGTCCCAGTTTAATTAGGCAACTGTTTGCTAACACATTTGCTATTACAACTTTATAAGGAGATACTGTTGTGTTTACAGCTTGTGGCCAAAAAATCTATTAATGCAGCTTTAAATTTTAGGGCTGAGACTTGGTTCTTGGTTAACGTTAGGGTAAACCTCTTGAAAATTAATGTAAGTCAATGCAATGTTATCCTAAGTGACAAAAACAAGGGAGAGAGAGAGTGTGTTTCATTTGTTAATCACTTGACCATGACAGAAGCTGAGAGACGTTAGTAAATTAGCAACAGCATGAGAGATAAATATCAAAGTACACATCTTGGAGTTGCTTAACGACTTCTGTATAGTGAGATCCGTTCTTGACTTCCTTTTCTTGTGACATACCCTGATTTTAGATAATATTGACAGATCAATATGAAATCAGCCACAGATGAGGGCATTAGCAATGAATACTGTAAGTGTCATTGTAAATTCTTTGTTCTGGTCACATTTTACAGAATCTATTTTTCTAGCAGGGTCATGTGCTCAATGTCTTTGTGTTCATTGTCTGGAGATGAACGGTGTAGAGTTTCAGCATTCTTTCCACTGATGCATCCATTGTTTCTTCATCTTTGTACCGCTGTGTTAAAGGTCACTTTATGCCATTGACTGTAAGATATCTGACCGCCACTCCCTGATTCCTGTTTGCCACCAAACCCACAAACTCCAACCTTGATTTCACAAAGTGCATTAGTGTTAAGCAGCGATGACAGCGACTGGACAACAATGGTCTGACTAAAAACATGTATAAAAGTTATGTAATTCGACAGGCCATGATTTCAAAGGAGCAAAAAGTGGCCCACCTCTTTGATAATGATTACATAACATAAATTATTTCATGCTGTACTTACTGTTCTCATATCAAGATGATTGTTGATACAGTGTTTGTGGTTTTTGCTATATCTTTGAGTTTACCTTAAAAGAAAGGGAGCGTGATGTGATTTCTAATTGAGGCTTAAAATCCACCTGTTAGTCCTATAGTGTTTGTTGGTGTAGTGGCTGACTGTGTCACTTGCTTTCTGTGATTCCCTCCCCAGTGAATTTCACCACAAAACCCTCTCACCCCATGAGACTTGTCACATCATGAGATCACGCAACCTATTCCTACTGGTTTACCTACTGGGGAGCTGCTTTGGTAAGAGCAGATTTTGTGTCTGTTCTCTGATATCCAAGTGTTAAAGGACAAATCCACTCTTAAAAGACAAGGCTGGCGATATTCTATATTTCTGTTATTGTCAACAAATCTCATTAAAAGACCAAAACCAACAATGAAGTGAATTCATAGCCTGTTTTAGATTACTCCTCTACTGTCCATTGTTGTCCAAAAACTATTAAAAACATATCAAGTAGCCACACCATTGCACTGGGTTACATGTTCTTTCATTACATTGAATTTATGGTCTCACATACACCGTCCTGCTGCCGTAAATACTCACTAAAATATCAAACGTGTATTAATCCGCTGCTGAAAATAGTTCCCAACAAATGCTCTGTTTACTCCTGTTTGAGTAACATTTTCTAAAAAGTACAGTGCCCAGCTGTTGAAGGAAATTAGTAACTAACTCATTAATCAACAATATATTTTTGGCCTTAAGGTTTATGTCTTCAGTGGGATGAATGGGCCTGGGAGTGAGTGCTACAGACAACAAATCCCAAGAAAAGACCAAATTCAACAATGTGTTTGTCTGTCTCTCAGTACTTTCTGACTTCCCTACCCTGTGTGTAGCACTCAGCCCCAACTCTACAGTATTTGTTCCTACCTAACATGTAAATCTTTCAAAATGGGTCATAAATATGAAGTTTCTTTTTTTAAAAAGGCAGCTGGAGTAAATTGTGGATTTTTGGAGACTATTTTCAGCTGTGGATTTACACACATTTGGTACTCTAGTGAATATTTATGGCAGCGGGTGACTGTGTATGTGGGATTGACTCAAAATAAGTTACTGTGAAGGAACATGTCATCCAGTGCAACAGGGTGACATTCATGTGTTTCAATGTTTGAGTATGTTTTTGGACAACAATGGAGGTCTATGGCACAGAGGAATAAACTACTATATCAGATTTTGCATACACAGACAATACTTGTTAGAAGGATTAATTCACTATTGGTTTTGGTCTTTTCACTGGATTTATGGACAATACAAAAAAAAAGAATGCATGTACTTGATCTTTATCGGCCCATTTTGATATGCAGCAGTATGTTTTTTCTTAATGTCCCTGATGTGTGGTCAAATACAGAAAACAAAACAGGCACCGGAATATATTCAGTGCAGATAAAATGGAGTTTCATAGCTGTAAAACCTTTGGCTAACAACACATTTTTGATGTCAGTTTCTCGAATTAAAAAGCTTGAGCTTCTTTCTCACTTTTGACCATTTTGAAATTCAACAATCCTATAAAGAGTAATCCACTGTAGGGAATGAAAAGATACCATTTCCTCCACTAACAACAGCCTCAATTGACCATGATGCCATGCAGCCTTGAGTTTATTATCTATTTATATCCCTACTGATATAGCTCAAATCTTTATTTAAAGTAGGATCACAGAAAGCTGTTATATTAAAAGTGTAGACAATTATTATCTCATAATAAAATGATTCATGAAAGAAATGTCCTAAATATGTCCAAGTCCTTTAAATTCTAGTGTCAGCTCTGACAATGAACTTTGTCTTCTTCTAACAGGAACAACCAGTGCACAAAGGTAAGCTCAGGAAGCTGAAATAACTCAGTGGAAAAAGACACACAACTTTTTTTATTACAAAGCCAGTAGAGCAACAAATGTTCTTTTCCACTTGTAAAGACTTCACCCTGTTCTAATTGTAATGAGCTATGTTCTGTCTCTATGCTTGTCTTGTCGTGCCACTGATGGAAATCTAAAGAAATGCAACATGCACTACAAGAGAAACCTGTGGCCAGGTGAGTGACCCTGCCACACAGCTTGTGTTACACAACTTGTCAAAGCATTTTTTACGTAATTGTGCACAAAAGCAAAAGGCTAAAGAGAAATTCACAAGTTCTGCATCTGTTTTTTTCTGATTATGTTGATGAAACTGGATTTACAGTATGATTATTATCAAATCCTTTGGGAGAAGCTACAGGTACATACGTCATTCTGATTTTATCTGTTCTGTGAAGACAATTTCTCAGTTTTCTTCTGAACAACAAATGATAAGGCAACTTTAAACAAGTTATAAAGATGTTGAGGGTGAATCAGTTTGTTAATTTGTTATTCAAAGCTGACACATTAAGTCTAGAGTCAGTGTCAGTAGAGCAGCTTCAGGATTTGTCGTTATTTCACAGTACAATATAAGTTAGGTTATGAGTTTTAATTCATTGGTCTCTGTGCGGAAATTCACAGAAAGAGTAGGCAGCAACTCCAAAGTCTCTGGTCGAGGGAAATAATAGGTTGAGTAGTTGTACAACGAGTCATGTGATGTGAGAAGACCAGGAATGATATTAGGCCCCAGGACCTCCTCGCTGTGACTTAGCAGTTTAACTACTGAGCTATGATGACATCTTTAAAATCACGGTTTGCTCGTGACTTTATTTCACTGTCTCAGGATTCTTGGAATGACTCGAATGTACAGTCGCAAAACGGCCCAAATTACATACCGACAGGATTAAAATTGGTTCAAACTGATCTAACTGAGCTTGATAAAGTAAACCTGAACAGAGTTTATCAAAACATCTGCATGGGGCTGCATAACAGAAACACTAAACAATAGACTTGCCTGCAGTGAATACCAATGTGGTGAAGATATGGTAAGACTTATATATAGTGTGGATGCAATCAGACTTTTCCCCTTTGCCACAGTACATCATTTTGCAATAATAACTAATGCACCAGAATGTGTGATGGTACGATTAGGCGATCAGGAGTGTGTGTCATGTGTCTTCAAGCCAACATCCTGTACATGTATGTGAACTTACAGAGGAACAAAGAGACTAGACACTTGCTGAAATATTATGTAGGTCTTTTCCACGGCTGACATTTTTACTTGTCATCGCAGGGCAAGCACAGGTGTAATTAATACCACTAATGACGGCTCTGTTCCATTTAAGTGTATCATTAAGCCATGTGAAATAGAAGTGCCCTGGAACAGGTGGAGCCAAATAGATGTCAGCTTAATATTATTAATTACACCTGTGACTTTCCTGCTATCACATGTCAAAATGTCTGTTGTGAAAACTGCCTATTGTAATGTGTTTCTGTCCATCATAAGCAAAAAACCTAATATAAAAATACATTAAGTATTTAGTGTATTTTTGTACTACTGTATGCAGCCCGTTCTCAGAATCAATATGAACTTCATTTGAAAATGCCGCTTTCCTGTCAGGCATTCAAACACTGCATTCAAAAAATGTTTCATGAGGATTAATTGTTTTAAATAATCAGTTTTCCCTCTTTCATGCCTCTCAGGTCCTATTTTATTGTGCTATATCCTACATGTAATGTTGTAAATTAATTGTGTGAGGACCAGAACCAGCTCACATTCGGTCCTGGCTAGCTGGAAACATACTGATTTGATGAACACACAGACTTCTCATTGTGACACAGATTTGTAAATGTTCATGGATAATGTCTGTGTATGTGAGCCAAAATTATGAGTGGCCTAAATCCAGTATGTCTGGTCAATCTCTGATGAATAACACCCCAGAACTGACTGTAGTACATCTGGGCAGACTTCTTGGGCCACCTCTGGATAAATGTTGGTCGAGGTGCTGTTAACATGGAGCTCATTCTCAGCCCAAATCCTTTAAATCTACCACAAAAAAATGGCATTTGGTATGTATCAATCAGTCCTGGCTTCATGAGAACATTACGTTGCCAGATGTTAAGAACTGGTTATATCAAGTCAGTATTCATGAGCTCTGACGCAGTTTCTGATGCCTGAAGATGTCTGCAATGAAGAAAATCCAACATGTTTTTGGAAAGAAGCTTTCTAGTTGCCTATAGATTGTAAATTGTTTCATCATTACTCAGCTTTTCCTTTTGTCATTCACCCCAAGGTGCCAGATTCGACCTCGCACTTCCTCCACTGTGTGGGATTGCCATCGACAGACACAGGGAGAGATCACATGCGGAGACTGAAAGGAATACTTGAGGCGACGATGGATGTGTACACCTTCATGGTATGGCTGAAAGTTAACAGCAGAACAGGAATGTTCTTCAATAGACGAGCAACAGAAGGAATGTTGTTTCAGATTCCAACCTGACGAGTTGGTGTTGGAACGCTGATTTTGTTTCCTCTCATGACATTCAGACTCTCCAGACTCTGACAGATTAGTAGTGTGGTGGATTTTGTCCTTTAGTGAATGTTTAATGTGTTTGTGTGCTGTTTGTGTCACCCATATAACATAAATACATTTCAATGGACTGTCTTTCTACCCCACAGAGGTCCAGCGTGACAGGAGTGCCACTTCTCAGCATGCAGGGGGCGCTGGCATTAAACTCCGGAGCAGACCCTCTCCAGAACGAAGACCTAGTCCAGATGTGGATGGAGGTTAAGATGAAACCGCTGCTGAAATCTGTCACCAAACACTTCCTGTCCTGCCTCAGCACCAAGAACTTCAGCTGCTCCACCTACCAGACTGTGTATGTCTGAGTCTCTGTCTGCCTGTTTCTGTTACTTTTGTTACAACAACTTATCTCACAATCCTTTCTCTTCTTGCAGGGTGAGGGAGTTCAGTCACCATTATTCTGAGATGAATCCAGCCAGACAAAAGTGGATCTACACATTCTTTATGTACCCATTTCTGTCTGGAGACAGAGTAGCTGGTAAAGTTTTTATGTGTTTAATTTGACTAGAAAATACTTAGATAGCACATCCCTCCACTAAAGCTGCACATTCCACTGAATTTGTTATTTTTGTAATAGTTTAAGCAACATTTGTAGTATAACAAACAACTTTACTGTGAGACTGACGTATTTTGTTGAATGCTTGTGGCCTTCATCAAGGCCATCAATGAAGGGCACAAGACAAAACTTGTCGGTCTCACAATGAAGTTGTTCTTTATACGACAAGTGTTGCTGGAGTATGAACCGCTTCACACTATTTCCCTTCTCCGTGCACCTTGGAAGTAGGTGAAGTTGTACCAGAAATCCCGACTCTACATTCGTTTTAGTAGTAAAACATGTTTTATATCTCTATGAAAAGGGGTTCTCTGCACATCTTCCAGAAATGTGCAGCTGAATCAGGTGCTTCTCAGAACAAACCTGATGTTTTTGACATGTTTTTGAATTTTTTCTCTGATGAGGACATCGTAGTGTTAAAACTTTGCTCTGTTTGCTCTGTTAAAGGCTGTAAATCTCAGTGTGCTCCCAAAGTTTTTTAAATGTATGTCCGGTTCTGCATCTGCATCAAAATTGCTACCATGATTTTGGAAGATCTGCTTAATCCTGCCCAGGGATATTAGATCTTTGTACAAGGATTAATTATGCATAATTTCCCTCGAGTCAAACTCACAGCCATTACATGAAGACTATTTAAATATTTGATGTTGCTGTAGCGTCATCTATTGGCAAAATGTAATCAAACTGTGCAGAATTATTCTGAGTTGATGTGTGCATGTGACATCAAAATGTGGTTGTTGCACCATGCATTTAAGAGTTACGGAGGTTTTTGTAAAATTATCCGCACCTACAAAAAAATGGCAAAATTATTACAGAAAACTGGTTTGACATCAAAAAACTAATGAAAAAAGTGTCACTGTCCTTAATACGTTTTTGACATAATCTATTTCCATACAAAGAAATGCAACCAAAACCTCTCAATTCAGTTCAGAGTAGCCAATATGCAGCAGAGTATATACTACATCTTTAACTGACACCTTTAGGTTTTTATATTTGTTAACATACAAGATTATTTATTCTCCTTTATTTGTGCATATGTATAAATGTGTTCACTCAGTGTAATCTCTGCATAGGTTGTGTAAGAAAGGAGGAGGGCAGTGAGGAGTGGTTGATGAAGAATTTTGGTGCCTTCAGAGCCATGGCCCGAATGAAGGACTTTTCAGCTCTCAATATGGTCTTCAGTGGAGTGAGTTAACTTGAGTTTTCTTTAAGATTTATAGGATTTACAATGCCAGCCAACCTGACAGCGACAGAGTGACACAGCAGAGGACTAAGTTTCTCCTGGTCTTGTTCCTGTGTTTCATTGGTTTTTTTCTCCCCAACAGTTGGAGGTTCTTCACTTGCTGTCTCCAGCACAGAAGGCCGAGCTGCTGCTGAGGCCGGAGGTCGCAAGTTTAGACAACGGCACCCTCAGCCTGGTTGTCCACAGTTTGTTGACAGGGGGCTCCGGCCCTCCCCCCACCGCCAGCCCTGGATGGGACCACAACTGGACGACCCCTGGATACCCTCCTACTTATCCTCCACAACCCACATATAACCCATACCCACCACCATCCCCACAAAACAGCCTCAGAGAGGTACTGTAACGTAGTATGGATGACTGGATACTGTGAAGAATCTGAAATTATTTTATTTGTTATGAATCAAAAAGTGTAAGTTTGCTGGTAGTCTAACTACTGAGTAAACGATAGTGCACAACAAAAAAGTGTCCGTATATAAAATTTTAACAGATACCTGGTGTTTTCTTGTGGCCATGCTTTTAACATCAACCATTTCAAACTACGTACTAGTGGGTGCATGTCTGCAAACTGTTGTGTCATGTTGTGCTGCCAAGTTTTGTTGAAATCTTTGAGATTCTTTCAAACTTCTAGAGGACATCCAAAATTTTGGGGATATATAGTATTAGCATATAATGTAATGGTAGCCTACCATAGTATCTTAGGTTTGAACAGCTTCAGCTTCAATGAAGTGTTGAAACAAACGATATAAACAATATAGTGCGCTATAACCAATATTTTTATATCATGTAACAATGGATCAAATGCCTGTGTGTAATGTGAAAGTGGTCGCACGTAGTGATGAACCCACAGAGAATTATCAGTTCTTCTCTTCTGTACAGAGCGTTTTAACATGTTTTAACTCATTGTTTTGGTTTTATGACCGGCAACGTTACTGTTTTGGTCCGCTTTCACCGCTCTCCTTAAAGGAATAGTTTGACACTTTTGGGAAATACACTTACTCGCTGTCTTGCTGAAGGTTAGATGAGAAGATTGATATCACTCTCATCTCTGTACAGCTGGTTAGCTTAGCTTAGCACAAAGACTGGAAACAGGGGGAAACAGCTAGCCTGGTTCTGTCCGAAGGTAACAAAGTCTGCATACCTATACCTTTCTTTTGTTTAAGTGCTGAACTTTAACCTCGTCTCCAGGCGGAGACAGCCGTTTCCAGCAAAAATCTCTGATGAATACACTCTACCTGCCCAGCACCAAACTGCAGACAGATAAAGTTATCAACTAGCTCCTGAACAATAGTGGAGCATTTAGCAGCTAAAGAGCCAAATATTTTCCTCAGAGTTGGTGGAAAGCAAACTAGAGCTAAAAGTAGAGGGAATATTGGACTTGCATTCTCCAAGAGGACAGAAACATGAATCAAAATGAATTTTAATATTGCTGCGTATCTGCTGAATGTGTAAATCGGCAACTGTTTGCTAACAAGTTCATCATGTCAGCTTTATAAGTGATAATATGTCAATGTTGTGTTCACAACTTGTTTCTGCTGCCCCCAAGTGGCCAATAAATGAATTAATGCAGGTTTAAAGAAACATATACTGTATTTATCGGGAAATAAAGGTACACTTAAGAAGTGAAGATGTTATAATTTTCCAGCCAAAATAGCAAAGTCTTACTACCTTACATCTTTTGTCACACTTACAGGTCGCAAATGGGTTCATGGCTGCTTTCAGACCAATTGGGAGCTTCGTTCATGACTTTGTGTCCTTCACACAAGAGGTACGAGCTCTCACACATATACACAGACTACATACTGTAAATTGACATGCAGATTTATGCACAAAGTCCACCTGCCAAGTGAAATGACTACTGACCTGCTGTGTTTCTCCAGAGGAACGTGTCAGAAATAAGAAGCACAACTCTGACCCAGTTCCTGCTCAACTGGACTCTGGCTGAGCTGGCAGACATGTACAGACCACAAAAAACATCTATAGTTCCAGAGAGGCCAAAGTTTGACGTGACAAATGTGGAGGACTGGTACCAGCAGGTCGTGATGCCGGTGTTACGGAGGCTTTTGCCGAATGACGAGGCCCTGATGCATCAAAACATCAAACTCGCCTTCCACGAAGTGTTGTAAGTCAAGCTAAAAGTTTTGATTAGCATTATTCATTCCTGACTATTCATTTATTCGTGTCAGTAAAGACAGAACTAGGTGGGAAACAATAGCATTAGATGAGTCAAGTTCAAATTTAAATAACAATCTATATGTTAATCTATAATCTTAATGATGGCTCAGTTCCACCAATTACTGCAACATAATGTACTGTAGGAATTAGTTTATCACCCAACTGTAGGTTTTTTAGCCTCTTTTAACTCATTATTTCAGTTTTACTGTACTGTTCAGTTTCCAGCGGCAGCAGGCAGCTGTTTTCAACAAAATAGCTCTGATAAACCGACTGTACGCTACCAGCCAAGCACCAAACTGCACATAGACAAAGTTAGCGACTAGCTGGTGAAGAAAGTGGAGCATCAAGCAGCTGAATACCCTGAAAATTTCCTCAGGAGTTGGTGGAGACCAAAACAGAGCTAAAAGGAGGAGGAGTGTGAATATTGGCTTTTTAATTTTCAGGTGACCAGAAACACAACTCCAAATTCATGCTAATGTTGCTTCCTGTCTTTTAGATGTGTAAAACATGTTAGCCATAGTAACTTCATACATATAAGGCAAAAATGTGTCGAGGTCGTGGGCTTGTTGTGAAGTTCCTCTGCCCACTAGTGACCAAAAAATCAACACCAGTCTCACACAATCCACCCCATTCAGTCGATGTTTCTGTGTTGTAAGATGGGGTATTATAACGTCTTTTGAATGTACGTTTGTGTCATGTTTGTGTGCAGCTATCTGGATCACACTACGGACAATGACAACGAAACCTCTGAAAACATGGACGTCTGTAGCATCACTCTTGACAAGAGGCCTTGCGGGGTGAGGCTTCATTTAATTCCCTATAATTAATCAGGTTTGAACGTTTAGAACTTTTATTTAAACTTACATAAACCTTTCCTTGTTTGAAAAGTCATCTTAAAGAGCATCTTGTCCCATCATTTTTTCACCCCACCAGCTGACTGATGCAGTGGAAAATGTGGCCCATGTTTTGCACTGTGCTGCTCGTACCAACCTGACATTGTCCGAGGCGACGGTCATGAGATTGATTGTAGAGTTGACAGAACGTCTGAACTCACTGATCAAAGAGCTGTCCACAGCGGTGAGTATATCAACCACTTCATCTATCTATCTATCTATCTATCTATCTATCTATCTACCCTAACCCTAGGAAACTCTATTATTGAGTAAAAATGTCTCATTGTTATTGTAAACTACTTTATGTGTGTTTGTTTGCCTGCACATTTTACTACACATTTTAAAATCAAAACTAAAATCCTTACTTCCTTATTCCTCCTGTAGAATTTCCATGAGGTGGCGTCCGACTTTCAGGAGATCTTTCGTGAGGCGGACTCTCCGTCTATGACCCGGGAACACCTGCAGGACCCGGACTTCATCAAGCTCTGGTTTAAGATCAAACTGATGCCCCTCCTGCCTGACATACCCACAGGCCTCCTGTCCTGCCTCAGCACCAAGAACTTCTCCTGCCCAGTTTACCAAACCATGTGAGTCCACAGGTTTGAGGAGAGGAGGAGGTTTTTTTTTCTCACACTGTATGGTGCATTAAAGGTAATTTCTTTCTTTACTTTTTCTCAATGCGCAGCGTGGCAGCACTCAGCAAACACATGCATGATATGTATGCTGATGCTGATTCGAGGTCCGGCCAAAACATCTATGAGCACTTCATCTATCCCTTCCTGCTGAATCACAACACCTCTGGTAAGTAAACTGTTAGCAGAAGTAGCAGCCTTTAAACAACAAAGCACTTAAAATAAAATCTGAAACATTTTTATCCTGCAACTACATAAAAAATCTTCACATGAAAATTTTGGCAAATAATGGAAAGACAAAAGAAGTCTTCACTTAATGCAAAAAACACTACAAATATGACTCACTTCAGATAACTTATGAAGTAAAAGTAGTAATACTATAGTGTAAAAATACTCTGTTACAAGTAGAAATCCTGTTTTGAAAATGTACTCAAAGTGTCAAAAGTAATAGTAGTATTGAATGCTGCAAAAGGAGTCACTAATATTATTAGATTATCAGTGATGTGTAAGCAGCATTTAATGTTTTAGTTGGTGGAGGTGGAGCCAATTTAACTATTAACTATTTTATATGGTGTTTTGTGCAGTTTAATGTGTAACAATGCATTGTTTTCATGAAAAAAAATAATTTCTGTATTATGTTTCAGCCCCCCGGTGTATCTCATCAGCCAATCAAAGTGCAGAATGGCTGCAAAACAACTTTGGTTTCTTCTCAAGATTCGCCTCCGTCATTGACTTCTACAGGCTCAATCCAAACTTCTCTGGAGTGAGTCTGGAAAACCTGACAGGCAGAAATGACTTAACTGAGGCCTTTACTTTATTGTAAATAATTTCTTCTCTCTTGTCTTCTGTCCAGCTGGAGGTTCTTCACCTCTTGTCTCCGAAACAGTTGGCAGAGATGATACTGTTGCCTCTCCCTGCTCCACCTGAGAAAGCCATTGTTATCAACCGAGTGTTTGACTTCCTGTTGGAGTTCCCTGAAGACAGGAGATTTCCGGAGGTCCTGCACTCCCTGGTCCAGCTCGCTATGGAGGTAACAGCTTTGTAACGATACAGTGACTTTAATGCTTTTGGAAAACTTTTAACTGTCCCGGATGATTCATTGTAAAATATTCAATTTCTCAGGTCAGTCCACCCTGCGGTGTCTACAAACACATGTGAGTGCTTTCAGATGATTTTATAACTTACTGCTGTGTTGGTGATTAATTCCAGCAAACTTTTAGCCCAGTAGACCTTTTCATAGCAGAGTTCTTGATGTGTCAAACACAGGTGTAACTAATTATTGGAAGTGAATCATCATTGATGTTATTAACTCTGCCTGTGCTTTTCCTGCGATAAGTCAAAATGATGTGATGTGAATCTGATTCATCTGGGAGCAATAACAAAACAAGCGTGCTCCGATGCTCGTAAGGCTATCAACAGTTAGGTCATTAAGACAGACAGCAGGTATTTTGTATCATCATATCAATATATATCACAATATATTTAATTTTCTCTAAAATTTATTGAGAAACCTCAGGCAGGAATGTCTGTTTTGGTTAATACAGCAAATTAATTACCAAATCAAAGTATTAGATCTCATCAATGCAAAAATGATATAAAAATCCGATATCGACCTTCCAAAGTGGAGCATGGTAGAAAGTTTGGGAACCACTTGAACCAGTTAGTATCAGATTTATCAGATGGACCGGGGAACAGCTGGATTGTTTTTGGTGTGGATGTTTAAAACATTACTCTTGACATTGTGATATAGAGCATTTTTGGACATTTTCAACACTCTCTTATGAAGCAGTGCTCTTATTTGAATAAAAAAAAAATCTAGCACTTGTATCCAGTCATTGTCTGTCACTATGTTCAATTTGATGCTGATCTGGAAACAGACCAAAAATTCGACCTTTCCGTTGCCCCAGTTGGGGTGCGACCTCTCTGCTGTAAATGCTTTTTTTTGTTAGATGTTTTATGTTCTTTCTTTTGTGTCAGTTTTGTGAGATTGTACCGAGCCATACCGTCTCTGCCACGAGATGTGGAACCAGTCACCTGGGCTGGCATAGATGAACTGATAGACATCGCACCAGAGGGTCAGTCTCTTTCTCACACACACACACACAGAAAAACATACAGGATGATCTCACTTACAGTTACGTTATACCTTTTCTTGGGAGCCAAGATAAGGCCTTATTTTTTATTTTTTAGACTGCATTTTATGTGTATTTACAAGTGTTATCGTGCACACAATAGTTGACTGAATATTTTTTATGTTTTTTGATTTGGACAGAGTGTGTGCCAGAAAACATCACGGTGAGATTTCTTTAAATTTGCTCAACTTATATTCCCAATGAATCTATTTTACCTGCATTTTGTAGCTCATGTTTTAATTTTGCTTATGAATTATTTTAATGCTCCTTAAAATGTATTAAATCTGTCATTCACAGTGCCCAGTAACCCAGTACAATGGTAAGAGCTCTTTTGACACGTTAGCGTAAAGTCTCATTTAATTACTCATTACATTACTGTAAGAGCTCACAGAGATAAAATCATGTGAGATTCGTTTTTCTCTCCTGTTTGACAGGTGCTAACATCTGCAGAGGAATGAACAGGTATCACATTTGTTGTGATTTGTATACAAAATTACAGATAACTGTTTTATTAGTCTCTGTACTGACATGGTTTTGCTTTTTTACATGTATTCAATGTATTCACAGCTCTGGACTGCACTCTTACTTGACCACATCTATGGAAGTTTCCTGCAATTTTACCTTGGAGACGTATGCATGTGCCCAGGTGACTTTCTCATTTAAACAAGTCAAAATCAGATTGGAAATACAAGTTGTTGGTTTTTTTTTCTGAGAATAGCTTCTATCAGTCTCATTGTACATATTGTCTATGTCTATATCTTTATTTTATTTTATAATATCTTGTCATATTTTTATTGTCTATTTTATATATATAAGCTATGCTTCTGACTCGCAGTACTTGCTGTCACCTTTTCCTTTACCTCTTGTATTTTTCTTCTTACTATGTTTATATGTTATGCACCAATATATCAAGTCAGATTCCTTGTATGTGTAAACCTACTTGGCAGTAAATTTGATTCTGATTCTGGTTGGCTGAATTACTAAATGACCACTTACTGTCTCACACATACAGCTGGAGAACTTCACAGCCAGTCACCTGGTGTCGCTTCTGAAGTGTAATCTGCCTGGAAACGGCAAGCACTCCAAAGTGCTGTGGAAGATGCTGCTGACTAAGCTGTCCTTTGTCTTGGACCCAGCTCTGGACATGTTGGCTAACATGGTCAGAATCTTTTTTAACACATCCTCGACTTCTTTTCAGGATTATTAAAGTGAATAATTCAAATGTAACAGTCCAAAAAGGGAGGACAGCTCCGATTAATACAATCTATAATGACTCAATCAATTGATCTCTCCTGCAGTCTATGACCATGGTTGGTCCATCAGCGATGGAGATTTTGGATGTGATTGGAGAGATCAGAGTGTCGGTGCTGACTGATGAGCAGCTGATGAGCAGCAGCGTCATCAGGAAGTGGTTCTCCGGCCGTCTGAGCGCGTTCCTCCCGTCGGCATCAGGAAGGTTTCTGCACTGTCTGAGCAGCAGGAACATCAGCTGCCGTTCATACCAGCAAATGTAAGCGATTGTCCACAGACTGCCTAACCTTACACTACAGATCCTCTTTCATAACAACATGCATGTTACTGTATTTCACACTTCATGTTTATACCTAGCTGTTTTTGTCTTAAGAGGGTTTTAAGATGTAAATGGCCACTATACAGCCCATTTCATTTAGGTTACAACATGGCCTCTCATCTGGTGTCACTTTCAGGCTAAAATGTATTTATTTTTGCCCCACTGGTGGTAAGGAGCAGCGTGGTGTCTCTGTTTGTCATCTATCAAACAATTTTGCTTTTTAGTGTGTAATTAGAGTTACAATGTAGAGATTTTTGGAGCATTTTTATCATTAAATTACCCTCAAAGAGATAAAAATATTCCTTATTCTGTCCTTGATTTTATTGTCAGACTGAAGGTATTCATTCACCAATTTGATGACCTGACCGTAACACAAAAGCATGTGGTCGTCAAGAATTTCATCCTCCGTTTCCTGTTGCACTCAGGTACTCTAATCTGAATGACTATGACTATAATGCTGTGCCTATTTTCAAATCTATTTCATATTTTCAAACTTGGATGGCGTAAATGATTAAAGATGTGTCTGCATTTACTGATATCTCTTTATCTTCTTGACTCCAGGTCAAGGCTGTGGGTCTCTGACCAACGGCAGTGCAGAGTGGCTGATGAAGAATCTGGGTCCGTTTTCAGAGTTTTTGTCCATCAAAGAACTGCTTCATCTCAACCCACAATTCAACCCTGTAAGATTTCATTTCTGATAACATCAAAGATTTAGAAGACGGGCCAGATATTGTCAGCAACTGTAAACTTTATTTTGTTCCCTTCCGTCCATTTAGGTGGAGGTCCTACGACTCCTGACTCCAAAGCAGAGTGCAGAGCTGCTGGTGGTGATTCTTCCTACTTCTCCAGAGAGAGACGCCATCATAAATACGATCATCAATCACCTGACTGATCGTCCTGATGGGGTGAAACTTACAGAGTTCGTGTCCTATCTCGTCATGTTCCTCCAACAGGTAAAAGGAGTAAAACGATTCCTCTTTATTCAAAATTTACTGTTTGCACTGCTTATTGAAAGTAATAATCTTTGTTTTCTGTATTTAAAGGGAAACCTTTCCTGCTCATCATACAAAGCACTGTGGGTTCATATATATTTATTTATTTATTATTTATTATTTTTTATTTATTCATTATTTTCTACTGATTATTTAGAAATAATAATATGAGACATAAAATTGTGATGTTAATCCCACATGTTGCTGTTGTAGGTTTAGTAGTCTGGACTTAGCCATGGCTACAGCCTCTCTTGATGTAGCATCAACCATCACGTACAGCAAGGTGGCTTTATCCCAGCACATCCCACCAGGTGAGAAGCAAAGTCTGTATAATATTCTTTCTTTCTTTCTTATTTATTATATAATACATAATAATTCCTTTTTTTGTGTAAGACTTTTACCTTAAGTAGCTTTATGGTTGAAAAAATCATCTGAAAAATCCAAACCCAAGATTTGATGTTGGTGGCTGCACAATTCAATCAAGTTTTCAGCCGCAGCCAGCAGCTGTTTTCAGACAAAAAGCTCTAAAAACCCACTGTACAAAACCTGCTCTGCTCAGCACCAAACAGCAGACAGACACAGTTAGTGACCAGCTGGTGAACATAGTGGAGCATTTAGCAGCTGAAGAGCCAGATATTTCCCTCAGGAGTTGGTGGAGACCAAAAACAGAGCTAAAAGAGAGTGAATATTGGACTCACATTCAGCAGGTGACACAAACACGACTCCAAATGAATGATAATGTTGCTCCATAACTGCTGGATGTGTGAATAAACAACCGTTTGCTAACAAGTCCACCATATCAACTTAAATGTGATATGTCAATGTTGTGTTCACAACTTGTTTCTGCTGCCTCCAAGTGGCCAAAAAACATGGGTGTTGCAGGTTCAACAGACACACAGTGTATAAACCAGAATGATCTCCGGAGTCAAAGGCTGAACTTTAAAGAAATAATTAAAGTGGAGTCTCTACAACCTACTGCTAAAAGACGACCATTGGTCATTATTAAAAGCAGATTCTGTGCTCTACGTTTATTATCTTACCTGAACATGAACATGTCTTTGTTTTTGTCTTGTTGTAATGTAAAGTTATCATTGATATTTAGCTTATTAATATATTATTTCTGAACTATACCATTAATTAATTTGCATTTACTTGTGCTTTTATGATAGGTTGCATCATCTACAGTAGAGAGGTAATTAAATGTAATTTTCATATTTTCTTTTCTGATTGTCTCATTATGACAGAAGACTCATAACCATCTTAATGTTTTTCTCCCCACAGTGCACTGTCACCATGACAAACGGTAAGTTATCTAACCCTAATTTATAAAATAATTCAATACTTTAATGTTAATAATCACCATGAATTCATTTACTCTTCTTCTTCTTCACAGAAACAGATGTTTGCGTTGGAGTGAACAGGTGAGATTTATAAAGCACTCTCTACTATCTGACTTTGAGCTTGTTCAAACATTTTGTGTTTTAATATACTGTCAATAAATGTCTGATCCTTTTTATTTTGAAACTCCAGCACAATGCTGCAGCTCCACCTCGACAGCGGACGGATGAATGGACGTTTCTGTGACTTTGCTGTTGAGGAATTCGCTTGTGCTTCGGTGAGACACCAAAACATCTTGGATCAATGACTGTCCTAAAACTTGATCAGTGTGATCTTCAGTATGTTTTCTGATCTTCCTTCATTATTCACCTGTGGTTATTCTGCTCTTTCCTCACACAGCTGTCAGCGTTGAAAGCAGAGGATCTGGCAGTGATGTTGGCCTGTAATCGCTCCTCCAACTCCAGCGGCACAAGACCTGTCTGGAAGCTTCTCCTCTCCAAAGCCTCACATGTGCTGGATGGAGCTCTGGATCTTCTAACCAACACGGTATGAATCAGCAGTACTCCTCACTTTACCCTTTCCTGATCAGAACTAGAAACTGGATGTTTTTTTTTGTCTTGTAGACTCTGGACCCCAGAAATCCTGCAGTGTCAGTGGTTTTGGACTCTATACGAGAAATCCGATTGGACACATTCAGCACGGCCAGCTTCAATAATCCTGCCCTCATCCAGCTGTGGTTCAAAGGCCGGCTTCGTCCATTCCTGCCCGCTGTTTCCCCTGACTTCCTTTCATGTCTCACCACAAAGGGTTTGAACTGCAGCACCTACCAGCACATGTGAGCAGCACGTTTACTGTCACCTTCAACCAAATAGCTCTGACTTCAGTCTCTCTCTTGTGTTGTTAAGATGTTGTCATTAACCACATGACCCCTCATTTCATTTCTGATTTCAGGGTACAGATTTTGGGCCGTCTGCAGCCACACATGACGCCCGCCACGCAGATGTCCGTCTACACACACTTCATGAAGGTTTTCCTGACCAGGAATAACACCGCAGGTAGGATCTCACATTTCAATAAAGATGGGGTGTCAAAGTCAGTAAGTTTATTTTGAATGTAAAAATTGAAACGTAAAAGTGTCTCAGTACACTTTACAAAAAAGTTAACAAATGTTTCATAAATGTTTTGTGCTACAGTATAAAAGTAAAAGTTTACTGTGGATCGAGAGGCTGTAATACTCATTGTACACCTGAAATCAATATTGTTGGATAAAAAAAGGAGAGACAACTTTGTCAATATTACATCCTCATCTTTATCTTCATGACTCCAGATCCAGGCTGTATGTCTCTGATCAACGGCAGTGCAGAGTGGCTGATGAAGAATCTGGGTCCGTTTTCAGAGATTTTGTCCCTCAAAGAGCTGCTTCACCTCAACCCACAGTTCAAACCTGTAAGATTTCATTTCTGCTAACATCAAGGATTTAGAAGACTGGCCAGTGCTGTTATTACCTAGTTATTTTCAGCAGCAGTAAACTTTATTTTGTTCCCTCCCTTCCGTTTAGCTGGAGGTCCTACGACTCCTGACTCCAAAGCAGAGTGCAGAGCTGCTGGTGTTGACGCTTCCTACTCTTCCAGACAAAGACGTTATCATAAATATGCTCTTTGACTACTTGACTGAGTCTCCTGACAAGGCGAAATTTCCAGAGTTCCTGTCCTACCTCGTCATGTTCCTCCAACAGGTAAGAAGAGCAACATGGTTCCTCTTAATTCAAAATTTACTGTTTGAAAGTAATAATCTTTGTTTTCTGTATTTGAAGGGAAACTTTTCCTGTTCATCATACAAAACACTGTGAGTTAATATATATTTATGTTTATTTCAGATTTTATATTGATTGTTTATAAATGATAATATGAGACATAAAATTGTGATGTTAATCCCACATGTTGCTGTTGTAGGTTTAACAGACTGGACTTGGCCACGACTACAGTCTCTCTTGATGTAGCATCAACCATCACGCACAGCAAGGTGGCTTTATCCCAGCACATCCCACCAGGTGAGAAGCAGAGTCTAAAAAATATAATTTATTATTCATTATATAATAACATGATAATTCTTTTTTTGTATACGACTTTTACCTTAAGTAGCTTTATGGTTGGAAAAATCATCTGAAAAATTCAAACCCAAGATTTGATGTTGGTGGCTGCACAATTCAATCAAGTTTTCGGCCGCA
>NTHP01000895.1:7869-31530 GCA_003416845.1 Oplegnathus fasciatus | reverse complement strand
TGAGTAGCTATTGGAGTCTCAAACAGGTTCAAAGAATTCACTGGAGACGATCAGAGTTCGATGCAATAGAGTTTTACTCTTCACAGAGATAAAACCCGAGCCAGTCCCGGAATCGGACTGATTTGCTACTGCCTGTGCACCACTTTATATTGTCCAAGTGCTCCACCTCATTGGTGGAGAAACCTGAGCTTCTCCACCTATTTTCTAAAAATAATCATTGTTGCCAGGTAAATATTGGTGTAATTTCTCCCAAATTTGGGATGGTCCAGCCCCCTGCCCGGGCAAGTCCAGGCATATCCCTGATTCCAGTATGTTGGGGATTTTCCACTCTTGGGCAAGTCTGGACATGTTCTTTGACACAGCTGTTTTCAGGAGTTCTTGGACTGTATTTTTTAAAAACTTTATGATCTTTTTATGTTGTATGCTAAAACACAATCTTCACACTTTATATGTTAGATATACATACAATCGGGTACTTTGATTATTTGTTTTTTATATATAAACACTTTAGCAAATTACAGTTTTGCTTCAACAGTAGGATTCATCTTCTGGGCACCAAATTTCCTGGCAATCCACCAAATAGTTGTCAAGACATTTCACTCTGGACGTACTGTAAAGCAACACCACTAATGTGGCTAAAAAATAATTACCAGCGAGACTCCTTATACATCCATAGCATCATTGTCCTGAAGTACATCTTTTCTTGAGATGCCAACAGAACTATAATTCCTCAGTACATCACATTAGAAATATACTACAGTTAGCAGGGTTTCTTGGACATACATAAAGTATACAGTAAACCTTTTTCCCTTCAGAGGACTAAAGTTGAATGTGTTGTGTTTTGTTTGTGGGTCAGACCGCAGCTGCAGCGTACACACCACCAACAGTGGAGAATGGCTGCAGAGGAACTTGGGAGGTTTCTCTGTCCTCGTGTCCTTCCACGACCTGCAGATGCTCTATTCCAGCTTTTCAGCGGTACTTCCTGTTGCATTGTGTCTCCTCTTGTTATGTTTGTTTATTTGCTTGTTTTTTTTGCCTGTGTTCTTGTACATATATCTGTCTGTGTGCACGTGCAGATGGAAGCCTTACCACATCTGACGGTCAGACAGCTAGCAGAGGTGTCCGCCACGCCTGGCCAGCTCACCTCTCCCTCTCAGGTTACCATGGTGATGAAACACGTCCCCAGCCAACTCCTGGCAGCCTTCTTTGATGACTTCTCACCTGCTATCATGGTGAGTGTGCGTCAAACAGCAATTTTCAGATACTATCTTCCTTCCGTCCTCTACTTGGTACCAGGAAACAATATTTTAGTCAGCATAAATCACGTCAAATAACGTTTATCTACCTATCTAAGGTAGAAGATCTCATAATTGACACATTTCCTGTCAATGTTTCAACATGAATTGCCATGTGAGAAGCCTCATACCTTCATCAAAATAAAGTGTTACAAAATAAAGTGCACCCAACTGAATCCTCATCCTAAAAGATCCTCTTTGCTGTTCCTTTGCAGAAAAATAAATTTCTTATTTTTCAAACTTTCCCTCTATGGTTGCTTTTCCTTATTTTTTTCTTTATTTTGTCATTTCAGGGTCATCAAAACATGTTCCCTGCTTCGGTGAGGTCAGCCATGTTGCAAGTTGTGTTTGATCGAGCAAACCTCTCAGATCACTCAGTGGCTGATTCAGTCGTGTTGCTGTGGCTCCACAACCGGCTTCGCCCGCTGCTGGTCAACCTGTCACCGTTCCACGTTGCACCGTTCTTCAGAATACTGGTCGGGAGAAACTGCAGTATCGAGCAGCAGGGGTAAGTGTAGAGCCACGAAGACCAAACTGATGATTTAATTTTACTGGAATCTAATTTATTTTTTAATCACATCCTTTTTGGTTTTAGAAAATGTAATTTGTTGTGTCTCATCTCTAAAGTTGCCTCTATGGTATTCCATACAAATGTCAAATGTCAATGAATATAGCCATACAGCAGAAACAAAAATGATTGATTGATGCCTTATTTTTTATTGCATTTCATTGTTTTTAATTTTCAGAGTCCAAGACCTGAATTCAACAATCTCCTCTCTCAGTGAAGATACAGAGAAAGAAATCCACAACCACATCATTCAGTCTCTCAAAGGTAAAGAAAGCATACTGGAAGGAAACCAGTAACAGTTTTGGGTGGTAACACAAAAAAATACATTACTGTAGTCACGAATTAACAAGGTCTCACAGTACTTTGAGTGTGCACACATAGGGAAGTGCAGATCAGTGTGAGCTTCAATGCAAGTCCATCAAAATTAAAATATGTCGCACAACTCTTCTCCAGTACACCACTCTGCTTTATTCAGCAAACGTTTTCCGCTATCTTCATCAGGGTGGTGCCCGACGCTGTTTCTGGTGTCCTTATATACAACACATTGATCTGTCATGTGATCAATATATGACCATAGATACCGTGTATACAAAACTTTACAGTCATTTAAAGGGAGACGCTTTTGATTTTGATGGTTTATTGGCACGCGTGGTCAGACACCGAGGCACGCCCTAAAATCTGCACTGAACAAAGGAAAGACTCCTCTTACATACTACTGTATGTGCTACATGTGAGGTTACAGTGTACATCCAGACCATATATGGCCTGGACACAAGCTACTATGCGTTGAGTCCAAAAACGGAGAACCATAGTCTCAGTGAAACCAGATATTGTTCTACTGGTGTTTCTCCAGCTCACCTCAAGAACCTGAGGGTCCACCAGGAGAAATACAGACTCAGTCTCACAGTCACACAAACTTGTAAAAGATATATAGAAGATATAAAAGTCAAATTAAATGATTATAAGTATACAAAATAGATTATAAATAGGGTATAGATAGGGTTATATAATTCATCATGTAAAAACCATCTATCAGTCATCTTTTCCTTCAAACATACTATTTACAAAATCTCATTGACCTTAGTTCATACCAAAACTTTTAAAAAATAAATCCATAGCCTCTGATTTACCATCTTTGAAACCAAACTTATGACCTTCATTTTAACTCCCTTGTTCTAGGACCAATACCTCTCCGTTGTTACGGTGACAACTACAACCACAGTTTCTACACTTTCTTGGAGCGCTCATTCATGGGATTCCAGTTCCCCAACCTGACCACCTTCCTGTCCCTCATGCCTCACAACAGGATGCATCAGGTACGTGTCCAAAAGTAATAGAGGGGATTACAGTGAGGGAGGGTTAGTAAGTTTTAGTACTTGAGTTGAAGGATGTGAGGAGGAAGAGGATGACTTATTTTACTGTCTGCTGTTCCTCTAGCTGGTGAACTCCATGCCTCCATCAGATCTTGGAGATTTTCTCCGTCGCCCCGACGTAGTCAACAACGATGCAGAGCTCTGTGTGATCTACAGCAACTACATCCAGACACCGATGTTCCTGGAGACTGTATGTCCACACACACACAAACACATACACAGAGAAATGCAAACACAAATAGATGATATAATAACATTACTGTGTATATTCACTACAGGAGGCTCTCCCGGCGGTGGTGCGCCGGCCCACACTGCCTTGCGTCTGGCCCACGGCTCTCAGCAGCTCCAGGAGGTCAGAGGTCGATGCCTGGTTTGACCGACGCCTCCACAACTACTTGGTCTTCCTCACGAAGAGTCTGATCAGCCCCAACAGCACACACAACGCCTCCTGCCTGGCCTTCCAAAAGCTGTATGTTTGGTTTTAACAACGCTATATGCTCATTTTGTGAAAAATGTATAGTTTTTGATGTTCTCAGATCATGTGTTTTGGTTTCATTTTGATTTTCAGAGTTTCAGTTCTTGGTGATTACAACTACACTGCTGCAGACTTTATGAGGCGAGATATGTTCGACACCATCAGGGCCTACCTCACCTCAGGTCAGTCTCCAGAATAACACAGATCTGGTTTTTGACAGTGCTGCCAACTAAGCGACTTTTCTTGCTAGATTTGGTGATATTTAAGACCCCTTTGGCGACTTCTTATTCAGAAAAGTGCCTGACAACAAATCCAGCTACTTTTTGGGCAGACCTTAACTCTTCTCTCTTGAAGAGTGTCGCTAATTGTTGTAAATGTTGTTTTTATTTATTCTTTATTTATCTCTCTGGCTTCCCTCAGAGAAATGTGAATATTTGTAATTTGTCGTTGTAGCGACGGTGCCAAGGTGTTACTCTCCCAGCGACCCAGAACTAAACTCTACAGCCTGGTTTGCTGAGTACATCGGGTCTTTCATGCCTTTCCTCACTCTGGAGGATCTTCAGACATTTGGATCTGTGCAGGTACTGTACCTAGATTGATCTTAAAGAAAGATCTTGTTGAAGATAGATGGATTAACGTACAGTCCACCTTTTCAGTGTTTATACCCCGTCTCTCGTCTCTGCAGGTTATCCAGGTGTTCACAGTGAACCCTCTGAACATCGCCCTCCTCAACCACTCCGCCTTACCTCTCAACCTCACCAACTACTACACTGAGCTCATTTATCAACAGGACAGCAACTTCAACCCCTTACTGTGAGTCTCAACCTATAAGATGTGTTTTACCTTTCAGCCACAAACCCCTCACACATCATCACAAACGCATATGTGAACGATACCAAACTATTCTCTTCTCTCTCTCTGCAGACTTCCTCTGTTGTGTCGGTGTGTCGTTCCTGGTCCAGCTTTCAGCCAGCTGACTGCAGAAGAAAGTGTGATAGTTCTGCACAACTTGACCACTCTCTGTACAGGCGTGGACCCACAGGTAAAAAAACACACTCAAAAACACAGACATTAGCAGTACAGGACAGACATGCTTTTTATTCACAAACAGATGGGTGACGACTTGAAGAAAACACCTGAGAAAATGAGTGGACAAACATAACGAATGCTGATACAGGGCATGATGTGTCACCAAATGGTTTGATGAGTGTGAAAATTATGTGAATATTGCCAGATCTGAACACAACTGAGCCCCTGTGGGAGATTTTGGATCCACGATTGACTCCACCAAAACACCAAACAAGGGAATATCTTTTGGAAGAATGGTGTTCATCCCTCCAGTAGAGTTTCTAAACTTGTAGAATCAATGCCAAGAAGCATTGAAGCTGCTCTGGAGGCTTGTGGTGACCCAACACCGTACTAAGACGCTAAATAGGGTTTTGTTGCAATAGCATGAATGTCAGCATGTTACACCCTCCCAGTGAGCTTCCTCATTGTCGAAAAGTAATGTTTTGGTTTCTCTAGGTAAATAACTGTACTTAAGAAGGTATGAATGGTAGCGGTACAAAAATAGACTTTCGAGTAAACGCTGTACGCCTCAAGAACAAGCCTTCGTACTCCAAAATACAAACATGGCTCCATTTTACACAAAAATATAACTGCACCTGACAAAGTTTTAACTTTTTCCTCTGTAGGTTTCTGCAGCTTTGGCGGGTAACCTTGGTGACAACATTGATGCCACGGCTATTTCTGCCCTCGGCAACGAAAGCACTGGCATGTCCACTGGTCAGATCATGATGATAAGCCCTCAGGACCTTCTTGCTTCTCTCAGCATTCTCAGCAGTGTGATGGGCTGGAATGAAGGTCAGGCCAAAGCCATTATCCAGTCTCTGATGTCTTCAGGGATGTTGCAGGTAGTTGCTTTCTGTCTGTCGGTCTGTCTGTCACTGTGTGTTTTATTGAACTCAGATTTGATTTGAGATGCCGAGGTTGTGTCTGTCTCACGTGTGTGCTGCTTCCATCCTTTTCCATCCCACCAGATCGCCAGCTCGTCGTCGCTGTTCCAGCTGGGCTCTCTTGTTGTGGGCATTCCCTCGACAACTTTCGGCAGCATCAGCGGCTCCCAGCTGCTTGAGGCATCCAAAAATCCTTCATTTCTGGGACACTTGATGTCTGCTCCACAGATCGTCCAGCAGGTCTTTGTTACTCAGGTATGACATCTTCATTTCGGATTTTATTTATATAGTCCAAAATCATGAATTTGCTGCAGAAGATATTAAATTTGTACAACATACAACATCCTCTATTCTATTCAGATAAAACAAAAAGAGGGATCCCTCTTCCAAAACAGACAGACATACAGTAGATGCCATATATGCAGAGCAGACAAAATAACAATAGTAAAATTACAATATGGAGAAACAGAATGACAATATTATGTAAGCATAATTGAAGAATATGGATTGGAGACTGTAAAACGAAAAACCTGCTGAGTTATGGTTGATTCTTGCCCAAAAGTCACACCTTTACAAACATGAAGTATGAAAATATCCTATGAAGCTAATTAGTTAGTAAGTTAGGAACATTATTGTCCATGTTGTGTAAAATTGTGTTCTCCTTCACTGGATAGCGTTAAAACAATACAAGACAAACAGCAGGGACACATTATCAACAAACAACATAATTAAAAAAAAACATAAATACAGTAGAATAAGAATAAAACAAAACAAAATGGGAGGAGAGCTAGATGTAGACGACACAGACATGTTAACATACCTTATTAAGTCACACACACAACAACCTCAAACAGACATTACTTTATACCATGGAGTACACAGTTAGTTATTATCTAAACCTACGAACTATTTAATATATTTTTGTTGTAGCCCATTTGAAACGGTCTGAAGCCATTGTGCAGTTCATTTAATGCTATTTATGGAACAAAAATCACAGTGCAGCCTTTAAAGACAATGATGAAATAAAAGTGACATATGATCGTATGACTGAATTTGAGTAGTAGCCTACGTTAATAAGTAGGCCCTATAATAATGACTATTAAAGAAGTGCAACGGTAACCACGCCTACGGAAATTAAATAATAATTCAACAAAATAAAGTACTGAATTTGAGTATTATGGTACTTGTCTTAATATATAGACCCTATATAAATGACTTTGTTCATAATTATACCGGGCTATATTAATAATAACAAGAACGCCAGTAGGCTAAGACATAAACCCCATTGGGACGTAGCCTACCTGTGTTTACAGGGGCAGACGGCTTGGCCTTTTTGTTAAGTGACGTTTTCCCTTTTGTTGTATGTGTAGTTTGATGTGTGCTCACCCACCCTCCTTGTGAAGTGTAGCCTGTTTGAATAACCACAGATTTTGAAGTGCTCTGAGCAGAAGTATGTGCGATGTCTGCCGCTTGGGCACAATAAAGTCCTGACTATTGAGAAAACATTTTCAACATGACATCTGGGTGTGCCAGCCGCCGTTCTGGGTGGCACCGGCACACCGTGGCACACCCATGCCTACGCCACAGGTTCAAAGCCTTACAGTGATTGAATACTAACTGATACTACAAATGCCAGAAGGTCTGATTTAGACCACACACAGAAGTCATGTCATGATTTGTTGGACTAATTTGTGTGAAGGTGGTGAATTTAAAGAGTAATTTAACACCCCCAGAAAATAACCTCTCATCTTGCTGCAGTGATGTAGAAGTGTACTTCAAGACACAGTGACGTCAGGTGCAAAAGAGCACACTTCTGACCACACCCGAACACAACAATCAGTGAAGCCGGGTGTGGTCAGAGGTGAAACAGACTTTTAACCAGACAGGGCACTGAAACACACATTAACTTACTTCCCACATCTCCACTCAGATCATATCAGTGAACAGCAACAGCGAGATGATCATACAGAACGTTCCTGACGAACTGGCCACGGAGATCCCTCGCGCTCTGCTGCAGGGCTTCTCAAACACCGGCAGCGTTATCACCACACTCAACAGGAAGAAATGGAAACGGCAGCAGGTAGGAGGATAAAACACTGAAACACACACTTTTGCACTGAACACACCTGCTGCACAGTATCATTACACACTATGTATTTTTTACAGATTGAGTTGTTCTTTGATGTAATGGCAGTGGAAACTGCGACCAGGACCCTGGGAAGTCCAAACAAGTGAGTTTTGAAGAAGTTTTCAATAAAGCAAGAGTTTACACAAAATACCCAATCAGGACATGTCCCGCAGGTGGGTTTCAATGTGTGTATAAGATACAATGTGTGTGTGTAGTTTGTCATCCTCAGTGCTGCAGGGGTTCACCTGCACCGGAGTGAGGACCATTCAGACGGTGCAGATCAAGAGGCTGATCAGAGCCTGTCGGAGGAGAGGCAGGAACAAGGTCACACTGGTGGAGACTCAGGTGAGAGAGAGGGAGAGTGTGTGTGTGTGTAGCAGGTCATCACTACATTTCTTAATAAAGTCATTGATATATGTACAGAATCGATAACAGTTTCTCTCGTCTCACCAACAGCTGACCTGCATGTACAACCACATTAAAGGAGACTCAGATGTCACCAGCTTCAACCTCTATCCTCCTGATATGCTGCTGTACTATGAGTGAGTTTAGAATTATTTGTGTTGGACTAAAGATGAAAACAGGCTGTGTTATAATAACATAATTGTCAGAACAGTTAGAGTTATCCTCTGTCTCTCTACAGTTACTTCCTGGTGCCACAGGCCAGCTGCAGGTCCTATTTTGAGCAGCTGGCAGATGCAGATTTCTTCGTCTTCTCCTCCGCCCTCAGCTACAAACTGACCGCTCTGTTTACTAATGCCAGGGACTGCCTGGTGAGTCCTCGAATAACGAACAATACGCACATCTCAAATGACCAGTTTCCAAAGCTCTCTACTAAAGTAGCACATTAAACTAAATTTAACTCGCTTTCTCAAATGTCGCCTCTTGTTGAATTAAGTGAATCAATTTCCTGAAGGAAGATCAAAGTTACTCCAGGACTAAAAAGGATTAAATTAAACCTCCAAAGAGGCCCATTTACTTTTGATTATATATCATAGATTATTTGACAGTCAGTGGAAACACATGGATTATTTGGATTAAATGAAGACTAAAGGGCACCACCAAAGAGCAATCCACTTGATAATTTTGATCAAATCAGTGTCAAGACAATTCCCCCCCACAAAAATGGGTATTATTTCACTGCCTTTACTGTCTGTTTCAACATCTGTTTTCCCTTTTGCTTTTTGTGCTCAATCTGATCTTTTATTTAACAGAAATTAATTTAACTGAAATTAATCTTAAATTAGTCCAGGAAGTGACCAAAGTGATCGAAAGTGATGTGCTTTAGAAAGCAAGATTTCTGCATCATATTCTCTTATTCTATCAATATGCTAGATTAAGATTTAAAAATAAATGTCAGAGTGTGCAGCACAGTGTAAAAACACAACTTTGAGTGTCAACAGTGTAAATCTAACCATATTCAGATGCTTAGTACTGCTGTTCCTTTAATATTTCAATCTGTAATTAATCTCTGTTCTTACTCGTTTTATTTTCAAAGGGTATAACAAGCACGAGTTTGACTGAGGACAATATATCAGTGTTGGGAAACATGTGCTGCACTCTGGATGGGTCCTACATCGTCAACTCTGACCCATCCATCTTGGAAAAACTCAAGAACTGCCAAGACGTCACCGGCGCTCAAGTGGCTGCTGTTGAAACTCTACTGCAGAGCGGGAATACACAGTACGGGTACGTCAACCGCAGCAATACATCTATTCTTTAGTTTTTAAAAAAATCATAAAACCTTTATTGTATGTCCTTGTAGTATCAGCAGAATTATTTCTCACCAGTAGCCTTTGGCGTCCTTTAAAATATCCAACTATTTTCTTCTGTTTCTTTCCAAAAAAAGATTAGAAAACAATTTAAAAAAACAAAAAAATAATAATTTAGTGACCAGTTAAAACACTCTCTTTACACTCTTTGTTTCTCAATAACCAGAGCTCCAGCAACATGGAATGAACAGACTCTGAAGGACCTCGGGATGCTACCGCTGTATTTGACTTCAGCCTTCTACGAAAACTTTGACAAAGTGAGTAACACGTGAATACATTCATTTAGCAGAAAAGGTGTATTTCCATTCGTCTGTGGCATTACTGTACGTCACCTGTCTGTTGGTGATGTTTGGTTTTTTGAACGTCTGCATCTGTTTTATTCCTGTGAGCAGAAAACGAAGCAGAGGTTCTTGAGGTACTTCCTGAGCGTTCTTAGGAGGAACAGAGTGGACAGACGGGAGAAGAGGAGGATGAAGAGAGAAATAAGAAAGTCCATGAAAAACAAGTCAAAGCGATCTATAGGTGAGTCTCCCTCCGTTGTCTGCTCTGCTCATTTTTCCTTCATGAATTTACTATTTTAATTATTATATTTTCCTGTGTTTTAGTAAACGAGTGCACCGTAGGAAAGATCACTCAGGTGACCATCAGCGATGAGACGTTCCCCTTCGACTATGATGACATAACTCAGTTCAACTGCTGCCTCAGTGCTGAGACGGTTAAAGACAACTTGGATTCAATCACTGAGAAGGTGGACGAGGAGGAATACCTCAAGATTGTTCTCAGCAAGTTGCGAGAGGTAGGTGACGGGAGCCAGAGGAGATGTGATTGGTTTGTAAACACCTTTTTTTTTAAACAAAGCAATAAAAGTTCAGGCTTGTTGGCAGTGGTGCCGGTTAAGTACATTAATTAACAGAGCAAAAAAACAAATGTTGACCAAAATGCTTTACAGAGAGACCACAATTACAGTCAGATAAAAACTTAATAATGAAAATCAATAAATCCAACAGAGTGTGACCAGGCATGTCTTCCTGATGACTGTAAGAGCCCAAATTGATCATAAATAATAAAGTTGAGTTCACTATTATATGCATTTTATCAGTGGTAAAAAAAAAAAAGTAGCAATACCACGATGTAAGTACTCATAGTAAGAACTGATTCGGACTCTGATTCTCTGCCGGGTGATAATGTCTTCTTACTGATTCTCACATATTTACAGGCTTACGCTGCCAACTCTACCATCCCAGAAAGTCAGGTTCAGCTCTTAGGCCCGGCGTCCCGTGTGGCCACTACTGATGACATCAACATGTGGCGCATCACTCAGATTGACACACTCTCTGCTCTGATGGACTCGTCGAACGGGCAGTGGGACCCGAGCCTGGTGAGCAAACAAGTAAACAAGTAAAGTGTGTTGTGTATGTGCGCATATATGCTCGTGTGTTCTCATGAATGAATGTTTTCCAGGCTAAGGCCATCATCTCTAAGTATCTGAGTAAGGCAGGGAACAAACTGGGCAGTGCTGAACTCAACGCCATCGGAGGACCCAATCTGTGCTCCCTGGACGCCGACGTTTTGAAGAGTATTTCCCAACAAAGCCTCAGGTAAGAAGTCAGGGCCGTGTGTGTGTGTGTGTATTTGGAGGATTGTTACACTAGTATCATGACATCTGAGTCCAAACAGTTCAGCTGGACGGTCAAATATGGAAGGTGCAACGGCGTAGGTTTGGTTTCAAAGTGAAGGTTAAGGTTGAGTCAGGGATCTTCAAAAACAATACCAAATCCCTGAAACTATGTCAATGCTGATTCCTACATTGATATCAATCTAGCAAATAACAAATTAGGATAAAATTGATTATTGTGCTTTCATAATAATGGCAGTAAAGCAAAAAATTAGAAATTCTGTGAAAATTGCAGTATTTTTAATGTATTAATGCACTAATCACTACTCAAAATAACGTTTAGTTTCATGAGTAGATAACATACTTGCATCTTGAATCTAAAAAGAGCAATTAACTGCCTTATATTTATGTTCAATTCTAGTGTCTTTAGGAGAATATTTACTGTAAATCAAAATGTAGATTAAACTAAAAATATGCAGAGGAGGTGGCAAAAGTTTTTTCAGCTCTGAACAGTGTGAGGCTGTGTACGGCCCCAACGCAAACCAGAGGGTAGGGCAGCCTGTATGTAGCCTGAGAGGCAGTACCCAGGGCAAAAAGAAGTCCAAACTTCACTCATTTCTGCTAATTCTTTTGAACTCACAGTACTAATTGAAGGCAACTCAGATCAGTTCATCTGCATTTTCATTAACTCCTCTCTTCTTCTCTCATTTGGATTTTGGCAGCTGGACAGTCAGAGGACAATGTTTGATGTTTGGAGTCTACTTTAAAAAAAATCTCTCCAAAAAGGAGAAAATAGTTTGCTTATTACAACATAATGTTGGTTATATTTCAAAAACAAACAATTACGATATGTTTATATGCTGTTCAAGTTAATCGTATTGTAAGTTCACGCTAAAATCCCATTAAAAAAGGGAACGTACAAGAATAAAAGTGTCCGAACTGTGCAGTATCACAATAATCACATAACAACACATATAGTAGCAATAAAAAAAGTTGATCTGTCACATATGCATGTAATTAAATCATTATAATGTTACTAGAAATTTAACAAAAGTTTAAGGGAACTCTGATGGGTTCTTGTCTATAATATTTTTATTGATATTTTTGGTTTTCTGGATGTGCACACTGCTATTCTTGCCTATTCCTCGTCTCATACTCGGTGTGTTTGTGTCTCCTGCAGAGACGCCGACGCCCTGACAGTGTCCAACTGCACCATGGAGAAAAAGACGGAGCTGTTCACCATCGCCAGACTAGCGTTTGCCACAAACACCCGCTCAGCTGTCTCTGTTACCTCCTACCAGCTCACACAACCTTTCGTCGGTAGGCAAACAAACACACACACACACACACATCCATGCAGCATGTAGAAAAACTTCATTTTAATGCAGTTGACACTCACTGTTCATTTCTTTCCTGGCCTGCAGGGGGTGCAAATTTAGAATATGTCCAAAGGTTGGTGTCCTGCAATATCAACATGGACTTGGCTACCTTCACCAATCTGGATGAGAACGTTGTACTGGTCAGTGGTGTGCGTGTGTGTGTGTGTGTGTGTTTGGCAGTGTGTAATTGTAATTTTATGTATTTCAGCAGTGTTCTTGGGAGGCAGAGGTCTTTGTAAGGTGCATTGATTGTTTATGAGAGACAAAATGCTGCTACCTGCTTGCTTAGTTATGATTGTGTTCAACATAGGTGGTGTTAATTAGTTTTTATGTTCTGCTGGATTAATCAAGAAAATAATTGGTTCACAGTCTTACAAATCATTCCTCCTGTCCATACTGGTCATTACGAGATTTCTTCCTGACATGCTGCCAATGTAAGTGATGGGGGACAAAATCCACAGTCCTCACTCTGCGCAAAATTATAACCCAATATGTATCTGGAGCTAATATGAGGCTTCAGCTGTCTGACAAATCAAGCATTTATCTTCCAAAGTTACCATCTTTTTAGCACAAAATTCTCGCTTTGTGTTTCCCAGGATAGTGTCTCCTTGCTGAGCTGTGGTAGAGGGATAGAAACATAAAGAGGGGATTTTGTACCAAAAACACACTTTGGAAGATGTTCACTTGATTTGTGTAGCTCAGACTGCTGAAGCCTCATATTAACTTTGATTAAACTTTAAAATGACTGCAGATTTTATCCCCCATCAGTTACATTGGGAGCATGTTAGGAAGAGATCTTTTAATGATCAGTATGAACAGGGGAAGGAGACAGATTTGAAAAACTGTGAGCCTGTTTATTTGCACACGAGTATAACATTTCTCTGCTCTGCTCTCCCTAGAACCTGACTGTTAATGAAGTTAAAGGTCTTCTTGGCAGCAACCTGCCAGATTTGAAGTCCTACGAAAACCAAACACTGGTACAGAACTGGATCAGCAGGCAGTCCCAGTCACAGCTTGACACGCTGGGACTGGATCTTTCAGGAGGCAGGGCCGACCCGCCAGCCCCCACCAACTCTACAGCCGGCTCCAACTCTACGACAGCAACCAACTCCACGGCCACCACCAGCTCCTCATCATTTACAACCACTGTCACAACCAGCTCATCACTGACAACTACTGCTGGATCTTCTACCACCACGGGTGAGTACTTAAAGATTACGTGATGTAAAAACAATATTCAGGAAACAGTTTACCGTTAGCTAAACCCCTCCTCTGAACAGCGCTAAAAAAAACATTATTTAATCAGGTGGTTGTGTTGAGATTGAGATAGAGAGAGCACCAGCATCTATCTAATCAGTTTGCGGTTAATTCTATTTAAAAGGTGCATAATACCTGAGATTAGATTAGTGCGTACATATGGAATATCTAAGGTTAAGTACTTATTGTTTACCGTAGTTACAAGACTAAAATGAGAGATGTGAGGTAGTTTATAGAAGCTTTGACAGTAGATAAATGTCATATGATTATTCCTTATTGTTAGAAAGAAAGTCCACCCAACTTTGTGATACAGAGAGTAGTTATGAGAACAAAATTTGTCTTTCGTGATAAAGTGTAATGCACTATGATAAACAGGGTTTAGCTGCTGAACTACAGAATATCTCCACGATCAAGTGCATACGTTGAAGTTGGCTGAATCATAGTTTTACAGACAGGCAGCCTTTAATTCGGTACAGAAAGCCTGGTTTGTTTTTTTAATTTTTGAGTTATTGTCCAATCATACTGTAGCTTAGCAACCGTAACTACGCACGGAAGGCCTGTAAAGCAGGCTTTTAGACTTTTAGCCACTTTTAGAGCTAGTGCTAGCCTCGAACAGCTCATGCTCTTTATCACACGTGGAAGTTTACACACCACTGCCGAACTTGTTGTCTGACATTGTTAGTTCTCACCCTAAAAGCCTTTACTCTTTTAACGTTAAAAGAGAAACATAATGTTTGAAAACCCAAACAATGAGGTGTCATCTTACCTCTACAGCCAAACAGGGTTGAGTTGGAATGAAATACAAGTCTGAGCTCACATTTTCCCTTTTCATACTTATAATCCAAGGACTAACTGGCTCTAAGCTGTAATACAAGAACAGTGTTATTTCTTTATTTCCATGTTTTCTACATGGATCATCACCTAGTGAGGACGCTGACTTTTTGCCTGTTGGCTTTAGCTTCAATTTTTAGCATTATATCATGTATGCAGCCATCAAGTGCATATTTAAGACCACGTCACAGGGTTCTGGTTTTAAAATGAGTCGGCTTAAAACATCAGAAAGTCAGCGGCTGGAGGCCGTGATTTCAAAGAACTCAAGGAGCTAATGTTTATTAGCTCGCTACATCTGATAAAATCTGTGACAGTAAATCGGCCAATCGAGTAGCATGCTTTGTCTACCTGTGTCTGAGATCAAGGAACCATTGTTCCACAATTACTAAAAACATCAACTGGATGTTGTGATAACTGCCAGAACAGAAAGTTTGACAGGCATAGCAACAGTAACTAAGGTGGCGGGGCTTAGCAAACGGTCAATCAGTAGGCATTGATTGAGGGAGGGCAGTTTTAAAAGTTTTCTAAATAAAATGGGAAACACAATGACACTGATTGCTGATTAGCGTTAACGTTAGATCAATATATCGGAAATTGGGCGCATCATTCTCAGTGTAGTGAAGCGTACACAGTGTTACTGATCTCTAAAGTGAGTTTGTGTTTCTGTCTGATTATAGGTAGCAGTGGTGCCCGCATCCGAGCCGACGCTGGCTTCTCCTTCCTTGTTCTGCTCGCGCTCCTCATCGCTTCTCAGCACATCCTTGGATGAAGCAACACACGGCTGATTATTGTAACTGATAAATATATATGCACTAATAGAAGGAAACACTGTCGAAGAGATGATGCAGACAGCCAGGGTTACCTCAAACTATGAGTGACCTAAAATGGCATTTGCTACATGATAAATTGTATGGAAAATATTTCATGTGCAATGACAATACAGTAAATGTGAATAATTTAGTTTTCTTGATTAGTTGATCCTTCAGTAGCAAGTACGTATGCTCTGAAACCTTCTCACATCATTTTTAGGCTCATATTTACTTTATATTTTACTTTTATATTTTGCTTTGTGTTTTTTTTCTTGGTGGTTCAGTTGTTTCAATTTTTAAAATGAACAGTTAACAAAAGAAAATGAAGGTGGCAGTTTCTGCTGTGTTTGTATTGGTGTAATCCTGTGTACTGATTTTGAGATAGCACTTTCTTCAGGCAGGCTTAACTTGAAAATCAATGCCATGCCTGGAGCTGTACGAGATTAATAATAAATGTACATTGTATGTAGTTGCACAATCATCAGAGCTCTTCACTTGCTTGGTCACAGTTCATTAATATTAAAGGGTTTGAAGGGAATAAGTCGTCACAGAAGGTCACATCATTTCATCAGTGCAGTTAAACCAACAACAAATTTAGTTACAAAATCATTATGAATATTATGTGTGTGTGTGTGTGTGTGTGTATANACATATATATACATATATACATATATATACATACATATATATATACATACATATATACACATATATATACATATATATACATATACATATATATACATATATACATATATATACACATATATATACATATATATANTACATCTGGATCTGATACACAACTTAGAAGATAGCACCTTTTGTTTGAACCCACCCATTTTTCATGTGAGCAAAAGTATTGGAACATGTGACTGACAGGTGTGTTTTGTTGCCCTGGTGTGTCCTATTACATTGATTATTCAAACAATAAATAGCGCTGAATGTCTACGTTCAGTTTCAGATTTGGGTTTTGCCTGTGCAGACTGCATTTATAGTTAGAGGTGTAACCAACATGAAAACCAGAGAGCTGTCTATGGGTGAAAAACAAGCAATTGTGAAGCCGAGAGAAGATGGAAAATCAATCAGAGCCATGGCACAAACATTGGCCATAGCCAGTACAACCATTTGGAATGTCCTGAAGAAGAAAGAAACCACTGGTGTACTAAGTAACAGACGTCGAACAGGTAGACCAAGGAAAACAGCAGCAGTTGACGACAGAAACATTGTGAGAGCTGTAAAGAAAGACCCTAAAACAACTGTTAGTGACATTAGCAACAACCTCCAGAGGGCAGGAGTGAAGGTATCACAATCTACTGTTCGCAGAAGACTTCATGAACAAAAGTACAGAGGCTACACCAGAAGATGCAAACCACTCATTAGCAAGAAGAATAGGAAGGCCAGGCTGGAATTTGCCAAAAAGTACAGAGACGAGCCTCAAAAATTCTGGGACAAAGTTTTATGGACTGATGAGACAAAGATGAACCTTTACCAAAGTGATAGAAAGGCTAAAGTTTATATAGTTAGCTATAGCTATAGTCTGAGCTGTAAGTGAGTGAACACCATCTGTTTCTCCAGTCTAACTTTGTAAAACTCTTAAGGCAGCAAATATCGATTGAATAAGAGGCATGAGTAGACATATAACAGTGTTAGTGGAAACCTTTATTACTGTCAGATTCGGTGTAATTACATTTTCTGAATTCAACAGTGGTTCATTCAGGAGGAAACTGTCTATAGTCTGGTGTACTGATGAATGTGTTGGGAGTTTAACCCCAAGAAGGCTGCAAGCAACGATTATTTTCATTATCGATTAATCTGCCATTCACTTTCTCAAATTAATCAGTTAATCGCCGTTTTTCTGACCAGCAGTCCAAAAATCCAAAGTTGTTCATTATACTATCATGTACGACAAAGAAAAGCATCAAATTTTCACATTTAAGAAGCATGAAAGCAGCAGATGTTTGGCTTTTTTGCTTAAAAATGAACTAAAATGATTATCTGGGTATCAAAATAAATGCCAGTTAACTTTCTGTTAATTAATCAATCAATTAATCGACTAATCATTGCAGCTCTAATATCAGTTATAAGCGTTTATACACTCCAAGTACAGTCTTGCAGGTAGGACAGGAGTGCTTTGCATCTTTGAGTCGGTCCACACAGAACGGGATGAGACAGCAACCTAAAACAAAACTGGAGAGTACAGCAGCTAATGTCAGCATCATCTATTCATACAACATATTATTTTAAACATATTATTTTATCATTTATCCAATTTTTTTTTTGATTGATCATGGAAAGACCAGGAAACCCTCCTGTTGTTCCCACTTAGGTCTGTTCACACATTATTCTGAGGATGGTTATCATTGCTAGCCTTGTAGTCACACTAGGAAAGTGGAAATTAAGCCTGTATTAGCTAACAGACCCTTTTTAATATACCTAAATAGCTGAATGTCTTAGCTTTAATAGAGATGAGCCTAAATTCAGCTGAGGCTGACACAATTATTCTGAGTTAAAGGAACAGTTTTTTGGGGGGAAATAACCTTAAATTTCAATGAGGTGTGTTAAGTTTGGACCTAGAGCCAGGAAGCAATTAGCTTAGCTTAGCACAAAGACTGTAAACAGGGGGAACAGCTAGCCTAGCTCCCTACCAGCCCCTCTAAAGCTCTTTGTGTCATGGTCGTACCCTAGTGTTTCCTAGTGTTTCCCCCTCCCTGTGTTCCTTGTGATCCCGTTTGTCTCTCTTGTGGTGTTCTGTGTTCTCTGTCATGTCTCGTTCCCTGCACTAGTCTTGTCTTTGTCTGTTTTCAGTTTAGTTATGAACATTTCCTGTCTCCACTCTCCCATCAGCCCATCACTATAAAATATATATATATATATATATATATGTATATAAATAAATAAATAAATAAAAAGTCCCCTTTGTTCTTGGTCAGTTCGTCTGCGTCACATCCATGTGTTCCCTGCGTCTTGTCGATGTGTTTCCCGTGCTCCCCGTGTCTCCCTGGGCGTAAGCCTTTTGTGTTCAATAAACACCCTTTGTTCTACACCGACTCTGCCTCCGTGCTGTCCTGCATTTGGGTCCACCCTGCACCACCATAACACTTTGATTAACACAATGTTGCTCATTTGTTTATTCAGTACACAAACAGTAATATAAAAAAAAATTGGGGGTTTTAGTGGGAGTTAACTTTTTATTAATGAACAGCAATCCGACCAGTAGGCCTACTTGTGTGCTCTGCTGTTTGCCTGGCAACCGCACTGTAACAAGACCCCTGAAAGTCACTGTGCTCGTCATTTTCCAGCATATAACTACAGATTAAATAAGTAGGTTGTTTGCATATGACATCATGTCACTGCGTTTCTGTGGCAACAATTGCAGATGGGGGTCAGGAAGTGATTTTCTACAAAGGAAGCACTATCACAAGCTCTCAAAATGCCAAAGGTTTGCGTCTTTTAAGGTTGCTCAAATTGATCAAACTGAGAAACCACGAGGAGATTTTATCGAGTACCAAAAGTTGTTATTCACACGGGGGAAAATGCAAGAAACTGGCAGAAAAACGCAGGCGAAAATCTTCTCATCTAACTCACTGGATTTGTGTGTGTTTCTTAAATTGTCAAACTATTATTTTAAGTAACCTGCCCTGACCTCTAGCACCACCTCAGGCCAAACCTTACATTTTTTTTGCCCCTTGGTGAGGCTCTAAAAACAGCACATTTTGTCTCTTTTTCAGCCACTCAAAGATTTTCTGGTTTTACAGACTCACTGGGCCAGTAGCACGGCTCATCTCCAAGAATACTATAATGGAGTGAATGCTTCACTCCCTCTTACCCACAGAAGAAGAGTCCTCCACAGAAGAGGTAAGTGAGCAAGCCACCGGAGTAGTCCACCTTGGAGAGTACTGTCTGATGGCACTTAGGGCAGGCAATCTGAACTGGACTGTCTCCCAACAGGCCGACTGTCACTAGACAAAATGAGGATTCAGAAGACCCAAAAAAAGGGAGGACAAAGTGGTGAATAGAATCAGGTTTTCAGTGAAGTTACAGGAAATTAGAGCGATGTTATTATGGTGGAAAAGTGTTCTTTTGTAACTCACCAACAGGCACTTGTGCATTTGCCATATTTCCTGTAAACAATTAATATCAAAGATGATGGTAAATACAGGCTACAACATGTGTATACTAGAGAAAAATTCATGCTACTATAATAAAAACAAGATTTAAATGTGTGTGATGTGTAAATAAATTATAATGATCACAAAACTTATTCAACTGTTGATTATTGACCGCCTCTATCTTAACATAATAACAATTGAAAACATAAGAAATTAAAAAAACTAAACTCCATATATGAGGAATAAACTACATTCAGTTTGGGTTGTATTTTAACCAAGATGTTTTTTATTTGTGTACAGGGACATTTGTGATCCCTATAATTTATTTACAAATCAACACTAAATCTTGTTTATCTTACGTATCATTAAACATGCAGTTAACACCAGTATATTGGGATTCACTGTCATGGCTTTGTAGCGCAAACAAGTTCACATCGTAACAAGAACAACTATCTAACAGATACCCACTAAAATCCTATAAATACTAACATAATCAGTTTAACAAATGAACCGTAACTGTTTCAGATAAGGCAGAGTATACTTACAGTATTTGCAGGACGACGTTTGACTGCAGAGAGGACACTTTTCCCACTGCGGGCTACACCTTCCCTGCCAACCTTGTTTACTTCCCCAGGAGTCATAAGATTGCTTGAATTGTCTGTGCGAACTTCACTGGCCAACCCTATAATAAAAACCAATTATAGAAAAATATGTTCTATTTCTCAGATCTGTGCATGAGAGCAACTCTCAGCTGGATTGTCACCTAAATGCAATCTAACATTTGACATGCTATGGTTTTATCATAGTTTGGGTGCACATTTGTTGATTTTAACCCTTTTGTCTCTTCATAACCACCTCTTTGTGCACACTGGCCTATTGGAGAAATGCTATATTGTCTTACTGTGTAAGTTGGTGCTGTGTAAGATGTAGATTTACATAAATGTGATGAAAGTAAACTTATAACATGCTTCAACAAAAATAACCCAGATATGTTTTAAATAAATGTGACTTCTTTGAGTTCCCCAGCAATTTGATCATATTAGCAGTTTTTTGTGAGAGGACTGTGGAAACTACCTCCTTGAATGGGAATGTACCATTACCATCAGAGGAAACTGTCTAAGGAAATAATTACTGCTGTTGTCTTTTGTGCTGTATCAGACCCCATAAAAATCACTGTTTTTAAATATAACTGAAGGACTATGGAGTAAGAGCAAACAGTGTGTGCAGCTTTTAGTGTTGAACTGCAGCTAAGATGTATAAATCCATCCATCCATTCTCTTCTGCTAAGGTGTATAAATATCTGGTATATTGGAAAACATATAAAATGTCTCTGTGGCTGAGAGACTTGCAGTGCATGAAACTAACTAAAGACAAAAAACCTCCCATTCAGACTGAAATTAACAGCACATGCTCCTGCTGCTCCAAATTAGATCAGGCATTTAACTCTGCTGAAACATAGCAGTGCGGTTCGTGGTGACACAGTAATCATACATTATTAGTCTACTTAAAGACATAAGGTTGGCATTTTGCTATATGTTTCTTATTGTCAACAACTCCAGTGAAAAGATAATCAGCACCAAACCCACTGGTTCCCACAGAAAATGTAAATCTTTTAAAATAGGTCATAAATATAAAGTTTCATTTTTTTTTTTAAAAAAAAGCTCTGTAATTTCCTAAAACAGCTGGGTATTTTGGTTTTTATAAAACACTATCAAACAGGAGTAAATATCGCATTTGTTGGGGACTATTTTCAGCTACGGATTAATATTTGCTAGTGAGTTTTTTCAAAATAAACTACAGAGGTCATGTTCATGTTAATGAAGGAACGTGTCACCCAGTACAACAGTGTGGCTCATCGCTGTGATTTTAATATTTTTTAGACAACAGTGGACATCTATCGCACTTAGGAAAAAACTAGGAAAACTATATTAGGCTACACGAACAATACTTGTTAGTGGAATAAAGTCATTTTTGTTCTTCTAAATAGATTTGTTGACAGTAAGAACTAATAGAATATTGACAACCTTATTCTTTAAGATAAAGGGCGCGTTAATCAATTTTTGGGCTGAAAAACATTAACACAAGAAAAACAGCCACTGCCATTTCCCTGGATAGTAAAGTTATTGTAGCTAACATGAGAGGTAATGTGGTAGGTAAAAGCTCTTGCCTTTTTTAGCTAATTTTTTTCTGGCCATCAAATTAACGGTGTAGATCATCGTCACTACTCTCATCAACCTTTTCTAGCAGCAGCAGCAGCTATTTGTTTTCAGCTAAATATATCAGATCCACTGTACGCCACCTGCTCAGCAATACATAAATGGCAGACAGGGAAAGTCAGCAACTAGCTGCTGAAGAGAGTCAAACAACTTGCCGCTAATTGAGACCCAGATATTTTTAACAGGAGTTATTGTGGATATCAAAACTAAAACCACGACGGAGATACAAAGGGTGAAAATTAGACTTAATGTTTGTCAGGTGGCCAGAAACACGAGTCCAAAGGAATGCTATTGTTATTTCATGCTTCACGTCTGCTGGAAGTAAGCAATTGTCTGTTAGCACATTTACAAATGTCGTCAATCCCAGACAAGCCCCCACAAATCTGTTACAGGTCTCAGACCGAGAACCCATAAACAGATAAGATTACTGTAAAAACAGGAGAAAGAATGAGACAAGCGACAGGTGCTTCTGTTCAGTGCAGCTTCGCTCAGCAGAATTTATTTACCAATATGCAAACTATATCTTTTTCCCCCTCTCTTTCTGTATTTTGTTTTCTGTATTCCACTGTTTTTTTTTAATCAATGCAAAGATCCATAATATGAAAAATTAAACAAAATACATAGGCTAGTTATAATCTCTTTTTTTTTTTTGCTTTCAAATAAAAAAACATTTATTTTCCATTCCTCCATTTACCATTAAAATAATACTGAGTTCAATCGGTGTAGTACTGCATCAATGAATCCTCCATTACAGTAACTTGAACTACCTAAAAGAAAACATTACTATGAAACGTAGAATATCTGGGCTCTCATATGTTCCCTTATTTAACCTCACTCATAGTGCAAGTAAAAAAATAAAAAAAGTAGCACATTGCTACTAATGACTGTCAGTTCAGTAAGAGTGCGTGAGCTTTCAAAGTGCTTATAATGTTCGAGAATGTACATCAAACTGTAACACCAATAATATATTCATTTAGAACAAGATCTTATACCAAGAAAAATAGTATTTAACCCAAAATGAAATGTGCTGGAGCCAAAAACTAAAACATGCTTGGATCTTACGTTGATCTCAATGAAAAGTTTACAGCTAGTGCCATCTTTGAGGGCGGAGGGCATCTGATAAGTGTTCACACAAACGCCTGCTCCTAAGAGGTCAAAATATACCACATAACCACACATCTGTGGTCTGAATGTGGCTCCTCTGTGTCCCCACTTTTCCTGTCACTCTGTACTGTATTGTATCAAATAAATTACTATTCTAAAAAAGAAATTATTGCAGCTTTAAGTGTTTAATGTATTAATGAATTCATGAATTTTGTTCCCTGTTGCACAGAATAGTGATCGTGTGTGAAAGAGTCATTGTCAAGGCTAGAAGTGCAGGTGATTTCTACAGTGGCCCTGAGAGCTCAATGCACAGCAACTTAAGAAAACACATGCAAATAGACAAAACACAAGCAAATTAAGANGGTTGTGGATTTCTGACTTCTGCTACTGTTCTACTTTGCGCATGCGCACCTCGCAGGACCTTGCAGAGGGAAAAAGTGGAATTCTATTTTTCCTATATTTTAATGATTTCTGAGGAGCCTGCATAATAATCACACACTGTCAGAAATAATGTGCTAAATTTGTACCTTTACGGGTACAACGGCTTGTCACTGGGGCAGTAACCTCAAAGGTACAGCTGTTGTACCCTTGACATTGGGTACTTATTTGTACCCTTGTGATTTGTACTTTATAGAGACCAGTCTTGCACCTCTGGTTACAATTTTGTACCTTAATTTCACAGTACAAAAATCGACCTTTTAAAAAAAGGGTACAAAATTGGCATACACAATTTGTTGTAAAATATATACATACATATATATATATATATATA